>OZ010711.1:20390531-20532387 GCA_963932345.1 Ophion ventricosus | reverse complement strand
CGAGTTAAGGTAATTCGGTCGAGTTTGGCCGAAGTCAAATTTCATCCGTAATTTAGATTTATTTACGTACAATTTAACCATATAAAAGCTATGATAAATTGAATTGTTGCATAACAAAATATTATAAGCTTCTTTTAGGCGTGTAAATGATAAGTTAATAATTAATACCCGGAATAGACGAAAAAGTTGACTACCGAAAAAGTCGACTAACGAAAAAGACTCAACTTGACTACCTCTCTACACGTTAGGGAGCGAACTAACCTAACCTTACGCATAAGGTAACTAGATTGCATTCACGAGTTTTTGTTGTAAAGAAAATGGAGCGGGTGCGTGCTTCAACAGGCCGCTTTGCATCCTTTTTTTTAACATAAGATGTCCGAGACGAAACATAAAACATAATACGTGTATTTGTATATTTGTGTCCATAAAGCCTAAGAGTTTTTATCTAAGTCTGTATCTAAGTATTTTACAAGATTTATGTCCTATCAAGACTCTTGAGACGGTTGGAATGTTCCCACTACAGAAAAAAAATTAAACTCTGCTTCCATTCGAATGTTGTTATACATATATTATATGTATATAAATATTTTATATGTTACATATATTATATATGAACCAATTGTTCCTTGTTTACTTCATACTTGCTTTACATTTGCTTGTGTTAGACAATATTCATGGAATATTCTCTGCTTACGTGAAATGTTACACTCGACCAAATTCAAATAAAGCGCGCGCGACTGCGCCCGCCATGTTTTTTCCCCTAGTAACTTCTGCTAGCGAGAAAGATCCGGTGTATGACAAGGACAGAGGCCGCGGACTCGCATTAATTATTGAAATAACAAAAAACCCTGTGGTAAATCGACTAAAATCGTTGGTAAATATCTTTTCTAGATATCAACCATTATAGTGATAAGTTTTTTTTTTGGCCCTCAAACGATTAATTTTTCGTGTATATTGAAATTCCGATAGTTGGCGTGTCATCTGAGCCTTATGCCCTATAAGAGCAATGTAAAGTTATTTATTAATTACACCCAAACTACATGGTAAATTAACTTAAAATTTTGCAGACATGTAGAGGAAGGTCAACTCTTTCGATTAAATTTAAAAAAACAGGGTCTTAAACGTGAACCTCAATTCGACCGAACTACCTTAAGCAGCGTTGTGCATGGCCAATACTCGGAGCGGTAACCACTTAGCCCTGCACCGGCTAGCGCATCAACCAGTGAGCGGAAGGCCAATACTTTTGATGTCTTGGTGTAGATACTTGAGTGAAAGTCTGTGCACGAAAGAATCAGAAGAATATGGTGTCCTCTATACCGGTTCGCGTTTTCCACAGTTTCCCCGTACCCCGGTAAAGTAGTCTCGCCACAGTCTCGTTAAAAAGTTTATTCTCCGCTCAATCGATGAAAGCTTCGAAGTATTGCGAAATATCCTTATAATGTAGGTTGTACATCTTATAGGGATGTAAGAACTTATAAAGTAATGATGAAAACGTTTAATATAATGTTAACCTAACCCTCACTTTTGTGTCAGACTATCCATTCCGGCTACTAATACGTAGATACTCTGCGTATACGGATATCCACACACTACTGTAATCTAGTTCTAGTTTGCTCGAGTCGCTTCGTGGCGCTAGCGTCGTTAGACATTGCTTAATTTAAGGGGCCAGTCCACTTTGGAGCCACGAAAAAAAGGCTATTTTCGCGATTTTTTTTTTTGAGGATTTTATAAAAGATATGAATATAAAAGTTGTTGGGCTTGATAAATAAAGTCTTGAAATACATTAAAAAAAAATGTAATTCATTTTTATTCATTTTTAAGTACAAAAACGATAGTTTAACGTAACGCCTCAAAAATAGGTGGGCTAGGTAGCTCCATCACAACTTGGCAACGGCTTGTCTGAAACAAAAAAATCCAAGTCCATTAGATTCAGTATGACACCAGCTACAAAATGACCCTCGGATATAAAGTTTTATCAAAAAATAAAAAAATGGCAGATGAAAAACGAAAAAAGTAAAAAAAAAACGCGTTTTTTTCGCAGTTTTTCGCAAACAAAAAGAGTAAAAATCAAAATTTTAAAACCATCGAGGGTCATCTTGTTGCGAATCATGTTTACAATATGTGGTTCAAATTTCGAGAGAATCGGTTTATTAGTTTTAGAGATACGATGGAGCTAGATTTTCGGCGAATCCGATGGCGATCGGGCCGAGTTTGACTTGGAGAGCTCGGATTTTAATAAAATTTTGACACAATATTTCTGAATGTACTTTCGAAAACAGTAAAAAAAATCGATTTTTTGAAATTTTAAAAGTGGACTGGCCCCTTAAATCGCTATATCTCTGAAACTAGACGGTCAAAATTCATGATTTTTTTTTTAACCATTTCGTCATATGCTCCTCTGTAATGGAGAATTTTTTTTTTAATCTGTAGAAAAGCTTTGAAGTTATTGCGTGAGATGTGAAATTTTCCACCGCTCCCCATAAGAACACGTGTAAAACCATGAAATCTTTGATTGCCAATATCTCGAAAACAGAACGGTGAACCCTTTTGAAATTTTGCAGGTAATCATTTAATAGTATCCTGAATGAGTCCTCATATTAAAAAAAAAATCTATAGAAAAACGCTTTGGCGAGACTACTACCTTAAGACGGCTGTGGACGCAACGGAAATTCGGTGAGATTAGCGAAGTGCGGGTAGGGAGTGATAGGAAATGGTTCAATTGAGAAGGACAAAAAAATATTCATCCATTATCAGTCAATCAATCTATCTCTCCTTTTCTCTCCCGTTGCGTTGTATGCGACTGGACGAGTACAGACATAAAGCGCCGACGTATAATCGTATCTGTGTGACTAAAAAATGAAAAGGTACGATGAACCGAACCGCGGCCGAAATTGAGAGTCGCGACGCGTCGATCATGAAAAACACGTATGGATAAACTTCTTCGCCGTTCCCAGTCGTTTCGTGTGCTGTATGGTCGATAGAAATCGATTGCGAGACTCTCGTTTCCCGGGATTGTCGACGCGTGGGAAAATGATCTCTTTCTCCTTCACTCTTTCCCTCTCCCTCTCGCTTCTCTCTTTATTTCTTTCTTGCTCTCTACTTTGATCTCTCTCTCTCTCTCTCTCTCTCTCTCTTTATCTTTATCTTTCTCTCCTCTCTCTTGGCGTTATGGAGTGAGCAACGAGTATCGCGATGGTCGCCCCTCGACAATGCGCGTTCAACACGAGTGAAGATATTTTTGTATTTTTTCAACTATGATTCGTTGCGGTTAGAAGGAAAATTCTATTCTTTAAATTAATTTTGTTGTATGATTCAATTTATGTTTGTGGTCTTGTAATTTGACTTGTCATTTAATTTTTTGTTAACGAAATGTATTTAAAAAATGTATTCGTTCTTGCGTTAAAATATTTATTTTTTTGTCATTTTTTTTTATGAAGGAACATGCACGGAGAGAATTAAAAAGTAATTTTTGTCGTGAATTTCACGGTAAAAATTACCGTGATATATTTCAATGTGGTGACAAGTGAGAAAAGCATAATAATTCGTATGCGACAAGTTTTTTTTAACTCACGTTACAGAAAATTTCAAATACGTAGCTAAAATTTTACTATACAAGAAGGGTAGCGCGCACGATAATTTTTACCGAGAGCACAATACATTTTCCTATAACACTCATTAAATTTTATAATAAATCTTAAAATAACTGTTATAAAGACGATACTTTTTTATAGACATTTTTGAAAGGCATAAAATAATAAAATGCACAGTAAAATTTCGCTGATATTAAATATTTTTTAAATTTAAGTTTTGCGTATTTTGTTACATATCAAAATTTACTAGAAAATCTGGTAAAATTTTCTATCTGGAGAAGAAATTTTATTTTATTTTCGTGAAAATCTGTGTTTTACTCAGTAATAATAAGCGAAGTTTCAGGGTTGTCATCTAGTTACCGTTACTGCACGGTAATTTTTAACATTTAATTCTCTCCGTGTGCGTTTGGGTTTTAGCTTCTCATATTTATTGTGCTGTATTTTTATTCATGAATTACTTGTGTTGTTGAACTTTGATCTGATTTTATTTGCTCTTGAGCTGAAAAATCGTATTGTTCTCAGATTTATTGTTTTTTTTTTTTTTTTACATATTTTTATTCATTTTTCGGGTTGAAAAATATTTGTATTTATTTTCCACGTGCAATAAGAGATAATTAAAAAAATGTATTCTTTAGTATTTTCTTTTATATATATTTTTTTCGTTGTGCTAGAACGTTCTCTCGTGTACTTTGATTTTTTTCTTCTATTTACTTTTTGAATTGGTTTTTTTTTTCTCCGTTTTGCGTCCACGCGACACGTAAGCGCGAAAAATAGCGAAAGAAATTGGGGGAGAATGACGAATTCACACGTGCGTGGGCGCGCGCGGGACGGGCGTGCTTGTACGATAAAGACGATGACGAACCGGTATGATTTTATTTCCGGAGCAATAACACGCGTGCGTGTTCGCAGGCGCGCGCTCTCTGTCTCTTTCATCCTCTTCCTCTCTCTCTCTCTCTCTCTCTCTCTCTCTCTCTCTCTCTCTCTCTCTCTCTCTCTCTCTCTCTCTCTCTGCGTTTTTCGCTCCGCCGGACCGGCGAGCACCCGCGAGTTATTTTCGAATCTCCGATCGTGCATCACGTCGGTTCTTTGTGTTGTCGAGGAGAGAAGGCAGAAATCACCGGGAGAGAAAATCGAACCGAAAGAGCCGCCCAAGAGCGACGGGCGAAGGGTAAGGAGGAGGAAGGTCCGTTGCAACTAAAAATAATACCGGACGGGGGTGACTGTCTCAATTTTCTCTCTTGGGACCTTTTCCAGCATGAAACGCGAGAGTCTTTATCGAGCACGCGAGTTCAAACAGCATCGATTAATTTCGAAAATAGTTTCGATGGGGTTTTTTTTTTCTTTCCTTCGACGATTCAAACTTCCAAACATGACGAAAAATTGAAACGAAAAGCACATACGTACATGCACACGTATATGTGTTAATATGTTTTAAACGTTAAAGAAAAGTTTAAGTGTTAAGTCAAATTTGAGTCGAATGTCAAGTTTTAGAATTTTTATTTAATATTTAAAAAAATTATAAAAACGTTTGGGATATATTGAATATGAAAATATCAAGTTTTTGAATCTTTTGAAAATTGTTTACATACACATATACACTACCGGCGAAAATTTTCCGGACAAAGATTCAAAAAAAGTTCCGGAACGATTTTTTATGCTATTACGCTGATAGTTGACATATATGAATTTAATAAACGGTATTTTGAAGGGGAGGAATACAGCTTCATTCCATTAAAAAAAAATTTTACTATTTTTTTTACGACCAGTACCCTTTTTCGAAAACGACCATTTTTCGCCTTTTTTGGTGGACCCCGTTTACAGACAAATTGTTTGTAATGCATTTCTTTGACCGGAATCATAAAGGGGGAAGCTCAAGCTTCAATTTTGTTTTTTTTTAAAGCTCCGTACGATTTATTTTCTAAAGATATCTTGATTTTTTAAAAAAAAAGAGACAATTTGAAAAATAACGTGTAACGCAAAAATGACCAAGGTTCAAGGAAAACCTCAAAATAGTAAAAAGTTGAATCGGTTTTCGTTGAGTTCGCGAGAATTTTTCCAGATTTTCTTTTTGAAATTTTTTTTTACATATTTTCGGTAAAAAATCAGATGATTTAATTACCGTAACTCGAGAACAAATGTCGAAAAAAATCTGAAATAATTCTATTGCGTTGAAAATAGAAAAATAAAAAAATTTCCTCTCTTGAAATTTTACCCCAAACCCCTTAGTTCTCGAGAATTGTCTCTTTTTTTTTCATCAAAATATCTTTCGACAAAAAATAGTACGAAGCTTTAAAAAAAAAACAAAATTGAAGTTTGAGCTTCCCTCTTTATGATTCAGGTAAAAGAAATGCATAAAAAAAAATTTGTCTGTAAACGGGGTCCACCAGAAAAGGAACAAAAAAGGCAAAAGACTGGTCGTTTTCGAAAAAGAGTACTAGTCGTAAAAAAAATAGTAAACAAATTTTAAAAAAAACGGAATTAAGGTGAATTCCTCCCCTTGGACGTAAATGGATTTTGTACCCACGCGTTGTCATTATCAGAATAATTCGGGAAGTAATCTGATAAAGACTTCGGCAGGCTCACTAAATGTCCCATTAAGATATTTTTAATTTCATTTGGTAATTCTAACTCGTTTTTTTTTTCAGAAAATTAAAGAAAAGTGGAAAACCTTAAACATTGCTATTTTCAACGCACTTATGCCAAAAATGATTTTTTTATAGCTAAAATAATCCAATGATTTAATGACAAAAAGTCACTAATTCGCGGAACCCCGGTGACTTTCCCCCGGAACCCTAGGGTTCCGCGGAACACAATTTAAGAACCGCTGATATTATGTATAATTTAAATATATATATAGGTATTATGTTTCATAATGGATTTTTTGTATCTTTCTGATGAATATTAAAAAAAAATGTATCAGCTAAGCTGGTGTGTTTTTGGATATCAAAATATCAACTTCTGTGAATTAACAAAATGGTTTACATATGGATATATATTTATTTTTTTATATTAAAATATTAAACTTCAAATAATATTTTTGAAAGTCTAAATAATAATAATAATAATGCGAAAAATAAAATATAATGAATGTAAAGTATTTCATGAATGTTTCATTTCATATTGGATTTCCTTTTCTTTTTTTTTGCCAAATCGCCACAACTACAGCGTTTTAATATTCTGAATATAATATACTTGATGAATTTATATATTTTTTCATTAAGAATATTACAACGCGATATTTGTATAGATTTGAAAAAGAAAGAAAAAATCAAGTAAAAACCAATATGAAATAATAATTTTTTTTAATCTTTAAAAATGTATTTTCACGTTTTCATTATTTGTTTCCTTTCTCAAAGCTTGCCGAATGAGTGCTCTTAATCGGAGGCAGAGCAGCTCACACTTACGGAGTAATTGCGGACTCGCGATCGTGGTCAGGCCGGCGGTGAGAGGCTGCGCCCGCCGTCGTACAGGTGCGCATGATGCAACCAATCTTTAATAGTTATTGCGGGCCTTGTGTCTCAGAGAGAGAGAGAGGGAGGGAGCGAGAGAGTGTGTGTGTGTGGGAGACCCGGCTCGGTGTTTCGTGCTCGGCCTCTCCCACTACAAGCTGCACCGCAATCGTGTTTCCAGAATATGTTGATCAAGTCCATAATAAACGCAATGAAGTTATACGCGCATTTCTCCCTCTCTCTCTCTCTCTCTCTCTCTCTCTCTCTCTCTCTCTCTCTCTTTCTCTCCTCTGGGACGGCTATTGAAGCGCGAAAAGCACAGGCCTTAGGCTTTTTAAAAACTGTTTGCATAATTAATAACAGTCCCAACTCGATTGAAACCAAAGAACTAAAAGATTTATCTTGTTCAATATCTTTGAGTTGAGAATAAATAAATAAATACATACGCCTTTTCTATATATATATTTTTATTCTTTTTTACATAGCTATTATATTTACATTACATATTAATTTTATTATTGCATTTATATATATGTATGTGTATCCGAATCATCCCCCATCGATGTTGTACGATCTTTTTTGCTTTTCGAGAAACAAGGCATTGTTTTTATTTTTCTCTTTTGCCTAGGTACACTTTCCTCGCAATTCTTCTGTACTTGTGTTATCGCTGTGAAGTTCACTGTTGAGCAATGAATAAATGATCAACTGACTAAAGTAAATGCCTGAGATTTTGATTGAAAGTTAAAAAAAAAAAGGTTTGAAAGGATCAGCCACTAAAGTTCAGATGAAAAAAAAAAAAACTTATACTCGTATAAATGACGCCCAATTTCTTCGGAAAACTTCTAAAGTGCATACACGAAAGAGAATGCACATTTTTATGTGCATACACATAAAAAAAACCTACGCTGCAGGGAAATTCGAAAAAAAAAACATTAAAAAAAATACGGTTTTTTTTTCCTAGAAAAGTAAAAAGGATCGTAGAACATGGATGAGGCTGATTCGGATAGATATTGATACGGGGCACATAGATTTTCTTTTTTGACGACACTTTTCGGACCACCCTATGTATATAAAATAATAATAATAATAATAATAAGCAGCATTCTACCTTTCTCCGTACGAAGGGGCTCTAACATACCTATTATTTTGGCCACCACAGTATCATACATATGTGCGTTTGTGTATGTGTCTGTCTGTGTGGGAGTTTGCTTCTCCCGGAGGCAAGGACCTACTCGCGCCTTCCGACCTTGAACTGGTCGGATGTCTCGCTCGAGGCTGTTGGTATACGTGCGCTCGCGCGTCAGGAGTGAAAGGATTAGAACCGGAGAAAGAGATACGGCGAGATAGATATAGAGAGAGACAGAGAGAGCGAGAGAGAGAGAGAGAGAGAGAGACAGAGAGAGAGACAGCAGACAGAGCGGAAGAAACATTCCTGATATTTTGCTCCATACATTCGTACGTACAACGCCAATGGCGCAACACTCCACACACACATACGATTCTTATCGCTATTAATTAATTTTCCATTACCCGCTGGTGCCCCGAGAGAGGGTTTCGGGAATGTTTGCACCCGAAGAATTTGTCGGAGATAAGAGCCACTGAGGAACACGGTGGTTGCTTCGCTCCCGGTGAATGCCGATACATAAATATGCCGGACACACACACATATATACAGGGTGGCCTGAAAAGTGACGTCCAAGAGGAAAATCTACGTGCCTCGTATATCGATACCCATCGGAATCATCCCCATCAATGTTCTACGATCCCTTTCCCTTTTCGAGAAACCAACCATTAAAATATATTTGTTTTTCGAGTTTTCCTCATGCATAGGTTTTTTATTTATTTTTCTCTTTTGTGTATGTACTTTCCTCTTGGAAGTTTTTTTTTCAAGTAATAGGGAGTCATTCAGACTAGTGTATTTTTTATTTGTTATCATCTAAGCTTTCGTGGCTGATCTTCCCAAGCCTTTTTATTCTTTAACTTCTCATCAAAATCTAAGGCATTCACGTTAGTGTGCGAGTTAGTCGTTTATCAATAGCTCAACAGTGCACGTTATACCGATGACACGAGTGAAGACAAAAATTTCGATAAAAGTATATAAATAAAAGAGAAAAATAAGAAAAATTCTTTGTTTCTCGAAAAGTAAAAAAAAAAAAGATCATAGAACATAGACGGGACTGATTCGGATAAGTATTCGTACGCGGCATTTTTGGGCCATCCTGTATATGAGGAAAGATTGATTTTCAATTCAATTCAAACAGGAATTCAAAGAAAAGCCGTCGAAAATCCTTTCAGGAGATCTCTCAAAATATTAAAAGGAAGTCTATGCAAAATTTCAGCCCAATCGGAGATTGAGGGGAGAGGAACTTGATCCGCCAGTGTTCAAAATCACCTTTCAATAAATGCAAGCATAATTGTACAATAATCATTTCAAGGAGTGTCCTGTACCCAAAATCAACGATTCGTTTGAAACAAAAATTTAAGGAGTGTCCTCAAAATCGCCAAATGTGCTGATTGTCAACGTTGCATAGATATAACGGCTTCAAAATATCCTTTCCTCATTATACATGATTGTATAGGGCGAGAGAGAGAGAGAGAGAGAGAGAGAGAGCTTTGGGGTAGAAAAATTGCGGCACAGGGAATTTGCGCGCCGCGTGTTCGCGACACTCCGCGAATTCCCAGTGATTCATCTGCCATGCCGGGGTTAACTCGGATTTTTTCTCCTTCTCATCCTCCTTCTTCTGCTGCTTCTTCTCCTTTCCTTTACGTCGTTCGCCGACTCGCTCGCTGAGCCCTCCCGTGCGTTGTTCGCCGCGCCGTTTGGCAACGAATCCCCCTCACTCCCACCTCTTGCGCCCACCGCCTCTATCGCGGCGCGACCCGCGCCGTCGCGAGCCTTCATCTCTCGCTGTGGCCTTGGAAGGTCGGGACCGCGTGTTCGCGTTGGGATAAAGACGAGGAAGAAGAAGAGCAAAAGAAGAAGAAGAAGAAGGTTGCAGGAACGCGCGCAGCCGATGCTCGTGCTTTTCGTGCTACGTGCCTTTCAGCCCTCTCACCCTCCCCCCCCTCCTCTCTTTGCCCATTGAATGCCTCCTCCGTCTCCGTGCCGTTACCGTCGTTTTTGCAATGACCTCTCTTCCCCCCCCCCCCCCCCCATGAGAGCCGCCCCTACGCCTGGCAGCACTTGACGCCGGTAGTCCTGCCATCTCGTCACGGACAGCCGAGGCTTCTGTGCATCTTGCTGGGCGCATATGTATTGGGAATACAAATAAGTCTCTGCCGGTTTTTTTTAATAAAAAATTGGGCATTTATTTTGAAAGAATAGTACTTTATGTTTTATTCAAAGTATTGTCCATCGCTAGCCACTACTTTTTTTCCATCTTTCGGAAAAAAGATACCATCTTTTCCATCTTACCGCGTCGGAAGAACGCTTCATCCTTTGAGGCTATCCACAAATCGACCCAATTTTTGGTATATTCAGATGATGTGAAGTGCTGCTCAGACAGTCCGTGGCATCATCGATCGACATAAATGATAGTCAGAGGGAGCAATGTCTGGTGAATACGGCGGGTGGGGTAAAACTTCCCAATTGAGTGTTTCCAAGTAGGTTTCGACCGGCGCCGCAACATGTGGACTAGCATTATCATGCAGAAGAATAATTTTGTCGTGTCTGGAGTAGTAGTGGGCGCGTTTTTCCTTGATTGCTCGGCTTAGTCTCATCAATTGTGTTTGGTGGAGAGCTCCAATAACAGTTTCATTCGGTTTGAGCAACTCATAATACACGACACCAAGCTGATCCCACCAAATACACAACATGAGTTTGGACTTACGGCTTACGGCTTGCTTCAATTCGCCTGATCCGACTACTTAAGTAGTCGGGTCAGGCGAATTGAAGTGAGCCGTAAGTCCAGTTGCTTGACCATCGCCTGAGGCTAGCTGGATCAGGCGAATTGAAGCAAGCCGTAAGTCCACTTACTTGACCATAGCCTGAAGCTAGCTGGATCAGGCAACTGGAGGAAACACTACATCCAGTTGCCTGACTATCACCAGACACCGACCGGATCAGGCAAATTGAGGCATACCTTAAGTAAGGCCTCCGTACTACAACGTGATCAGGCCCGGATCAAATATCAAGCCAGCCTGACAATATTTCTACTCGGGCATCGACGAATTTACGCACATGGTCCAGCGTTTTGAACTGTTTATCCACTGAGGCGTGCTGCATTGACCGGAACAAATGGTAGTCGGATGGAGCCAAGTCTGGTGAATATGCCGCGTGCGGGAGAACTTCCCATTCCAAGTTCAAGAGGGTCTTCTGAGTCGCGTGAGCAACGTGAGGTCGAGCGTTGTCATGCAGCAGTATGACTGGCCTTCTTCCTTGCCCAGCAAATAGCCTTTTCTGATCAAGATCTTCTCTCAGTTTGTTCATTTGTCGGCTGTAGCGTTCCGCATCACCGTCTGACCAGTTTCCAGGAGTTCTTAATAAAGCACACCCTTCATATCCTGCCCAGGGCACGGCTGGTCACTGAGATCGAAATCACCACTTCTAAAACGTGTGTACCAATAATTACACGTTTCATTAGACACAACGTCGGCACCAAAAACACTACAAGTTGATTCCTGTGCTTTAGAAGCATTTTTTCCTTGTTGGAATTCGTGTAAAATGCAGTGCCGAATGTGCTGCTTATCAGTTGCCATCGTAAACTCTGCTATTCTGAGAGGTTATGTAACTCAGGTAGACTTGTCGTTCGGTGTTCTGAAACGTTGCGTCCGATCCTTCCAAAACCACAAAAGACCGCGAAAATATTTCTATTTTAAATATTTTCTTTAAGCTCGAAGAAAAAATCTGTAAAAATTAAGTCATACACCTAATATTTTCCTTTTTTTTCACTAACAAGGCTGTTATTCAGGAAAAAAAGCAGAAAGGTATCGTCGTGCCTTTTATTAACAGGCGCGCCTATTTACGTATATAGAAAGACTAATCATTTTCCTCAACCGCAGAATATTACAACAGTCTTCTAATGAAAACAAAGCCATGAGATTTTTGAGAGACTGAATCATGTACCATTTTTTCGTTTGTCTCTCTTGTCTTATACTACCAGATAAAACTAAATCACAGATTTATCAAGAATAAATAAAATATTTAGTTATTAGACGATATTAAATAGATCTTGATTTGAATAAATAAATATAAAATAAATAATTTTAATGATGGAATGCAATAAAAAACATTTGATTTCACGAAAAACCTAGTTAATTCAAATTAAAAAAAAAAAAATCAAATAGAAGCATCTAGTTAATATCAAAAGAATTTTTCTGTTAGTGTAGATAGATATCGTAAAGATGGGCTGACACTGGTAGATGCACGGGTTCAGCTCCGCGACGGTACTTCGAGCTAAGCAGTGTTGTGCATGGCCAAGACTCGGTGCGGTGACCGCTTAGCGGTGCACCGACTGGCACATCAACCAGTGAGCAGAAGGCCAATACTTCCGATCCTTGGTGTAGATAATATTTGGTGTAGATACTTGAGTAAAAGTGTGTGACGATCCGTCATATCCGAAATCGTGCATGATTCGTAAATTGGAATATTAAAATCTTCGCGCCTGTCCGTGGTGAAATTACATGACGAGTGTAGACCACTGAAGGCTATCTCTGAGACAACGAGTGAAACTCGGAAGGCTTCTCGTTCTCCTTTCGTTCCGGGGTCCTCACGGGGTTAAAATCGCCGAACCAGCTTCGTCGCCAATTCTCACAATATTGTAGCAGGCAGGGGCGCTCATCATCTGGTCGTCTTGTAGTCTCCGTATATCGTGGCGATCACGAACAGTCATCCGACCATCGAGAATTAAGTTGGCCATCAATATCTTGGTCCGAACGTGCTCCGATTCGGTTCCCAAGGATTCACGGAACAATGAAAGAACAAACGAGGAAAGTCACATAGTAGTAGCAGTGAGAAGTTTTATTTTCATCGCCTTTTCGGCTTTTTACAAACCTGTTATACATCTCTCTCTTACACGGAGAGAATTAAATGTTAAAAATTACCGTGCAGTAACGGTAATCAGATGACAACCCTGAAACTTCGCTTATTATTACTGAGTAAAACACAGATTTTCACGAAAATAAAATAAAATTTCTTCTTCAGATAGAAAATTTTACCAGATTTTCTAGTAAATTTTTATGTGTAACAAAATACGCAAAACTTAAATTTTAAAAATATATAATATCAGCAAAATTTTATTGTGCATTTTATTATTTTATGCCTTTCAAAAATGTCTATAAAAAAGTATCGTCTTTATAACAGTTATTTTAAGATTTATTATAAAATTTAATGAGTGTTATAGGAAAATGTATTGTGCTCTCGGTAAAAATTATCGTGCGCGCTACCCTTCTTGTATAGTAAAATTTTAGCTACGTATTTGAAATTTTCTGTAACGTGAGTTAAAAAAAAACTTGTCGCATACGAATTATTATGCTTTTCTCACTTGTCACCACATTGAAATATATCACGGTAATTTTTACCGTGAAATTCACGACAAAATTTACTTTTTAATTCTCTCTGTGTGTATTTCTATGTGTGTATCTTTAATTATTTTCTTGCAATCTTCAATTATCTCTCATTTTCGTCACATTCTGACTTCTCGCTCTCCTTTACCACCCCTTCTCTATTCTTACATTCACTTTCTATTTTACGAAAGAATTTACACATATTTACATATATCTCCCCTCTCAGCATCCCTATTAATTTATCGTCTATTAGGAAAGTCACATTATATCACGAGATGAGTACCATTCAGTCACATATCTCCAAATAGTCAATAAAGAACGAACGATCTATCTATATATCTACATTATTCATCGTAAAAAAAGGAAAAGGAAAAGAATAAAAAAACCTTGAAAGAGCGAAGAACAAATAAGAAAGGTTTAAGGAAGAAAATAATTAGTCAAGAACATGGAAATAGGAACATCAACATCAATTTTTAATTTGCTCTTCGATTGATTTATTTATCGCTTCGCTTACCTATTCATTTATTTATCAGTATTTATCCATTTATTTATTTACCTATTTACTTATTTACCATTTGCCTATTATTATTATTATTGAATTACAACGAAACAAAAAATTTTCATTCGATTGAAAAAAAACATGCTTCTTTCCCCAAACAAGCTTTAAGCCGGCTAGATCTTTTCTCTCAACGACGCGCAGTACGAAAAAATAAAAGGAATAGAAACGATTCCGAAAAGAGGAGCAAAACAATATAACAAAGAAAGAAAAAGAGGCCGAGAAAGAGAGAGGGAGGAACGAAGAAGAAAGGAATGAAAAAGATCGCCTCGAATGCCGAGAACTTTTGCCGTTGTTTCCGGTACGTTCTCTCTCGTCAGCTGGGCGGCCACGAGAGTAGACTCGAATTTCCGGCTTTTCTCTTCTCTCTCTCTCTCTCTCTCTCTCTCTCTCTCTCTCTCTCTCCCTCTCTCTCTCTCTCTCTCTCTTTCTTTCTTTCTTTCTTTGTCTCTTCCTCTGTCTCTCTCGCTCTTTTACAACCAGGGCACTCGCCCTCTCCTCGGTCTCTCGATTCGTGAGAAAAGCGACAGCCGAAGGAAATAAAAAAAATCGTTTGGTCGCCGTTTCTCGCGAATTATATCTCGCTCGCATTCCTCACGACCAAAATGCCCGTCCAGCCGCCTTTTTACTTTTATGCCTCTCTTCTCCACTGCTCGCTCTTCTCCTCCTCCTCCTCCTCCTCCTCCTCCCTCGTCAGTCCTGTTTAGTGCTCCGCTGAGAGATTACACGCTTGTCGGAAGACTATGCATGCGGGCTAGTAGGAGGCTGGGCGAGGAGGTGGCTGGCGCGCTCTCGAAGTGTAATCTGGTTACTTCGGTCTCGGCTCGTTAACACGCTCATTAGAAAGTCGCTCTCTCGCCAAGCCGGTAATGAAATAATCGATATCGCGCACGAAACAACATACGTTGTATACATGCGCACGAGGATTAACGGGTCTGCATAAGCTTGGGACCCAAAAATAACAGGCTGTAGCTCGATTTTTTTTTCTCCGATGAGAGCATTGGGATGACGGAATCGCGGTGGACTTTACGCACAATCGATACGTAGTCTTGCCAATTTTCAGGTTTTTTTTTTAATTGAATAATGTTGACAAACAATGAAGTTATTATTGTTATTTGCTTCTGACAACTAGGCTCATCGCAAACGAAAAATAAACAAAATGTACTCTTAGTATAATAATGAAACTTTCGTATGACCGGATGCTTTTTATTTGGCATTTACAAAATTATGAATATGGCCAACTGTAAACCAAAAAAATTTGTACTACGAGAAAAAAAAACAACTTTAATCATTTGTTGTTAATAAATGGATAAACATATGAAACAAATCCGGTCGTGCGATACAAAATGTTATAAACTTTGATCCGTCGGAATTTGAAGTGAATCGAACGAATAGATTTTGAGATACGACGTGGCCCGTCGGTTTCGTGAAACATATATAATGTTTGAGAAGAAGGCAAAAGAATAAAGGGTTATTCGACGTGTGTGAAGTGAGCATCTCAATTGTTAGCATCTCACAAATAAACTCCAGATAAAGTGGCATCCCGTACACGGAGAGAATTAAATGTTAAAAATTAGCGTGCAGTAACGGTAACCAGATGACAACCCTGAAACTTCGCTTATTATTACTGAGTAAAACACAGATTTTCACGAAAATAAAATAAAATTTCTTTTTCAGATCGAAAATTTTACCAGATTTTCTAGTAAATTTTGATGTGTAACAAAATACGCAAACTTAAATTTAAAAAATATATAATATCAGCGAAATTTTACTGTGCATTTTATTATTTCATGCCTTTCAAAAATGTCTATAAAAAAGTATCGTCTTTATAACAGTCATTTTAAGATTTATTATAAAATTTAATGAGCGTTATAGGAAAATGTATTGTGCTCTCGGTAAAAATTATCGTGCGGGCTACCCTTCTTGTATAGTAAAATTTTAGCTACGTATTTGAAATTTTCTGTAACGTGAGTTAAAAAAAACTTGTCCCATACGAATTATTATGCTTTTCTCACTTGTCACCACATTGAAATATATCACGGTAATTTTTACCGTGAAATTCACGACAAAAATTACTTTTTAATTCTCTCCGTGTATAGTTCTACAGTTCTTGACAAGTTTTAATAATACTTCCGTCGAATTTACTATCGAAAGCGCATTTTTGAAAAAACGAGATGCTAACTTCGCAAAATATATCATAGCATTTCATCGAATTTCGCAAATTTGACCATGCCAGAGTTGAAATTAAGAAAGTTCTACATCCTAAACGGATTCTGTAAATAGTTCTATCGGTTAAATCCAATTCGAATCGCTAACAAGTGTTATAAACAAACTATCCGTAGAGGAGTGAGATGCTGTAGTATTACTGCGAGTTCTGGGTCGTACGAAGCTTTTGAACGATAACTAGAGGTCCCTCACATAAGCTCCGAAATAGTTCTAGTCTTTCAACCACCCTCAATAAATATGAATCATGATTATAAACAAAATATCCATACAGGAGCGAGATGCTGTGGTATAACTGCGAGTACTGGATATGAGATTATAATAAGATATGCAAGCATAATTGTTTTTCTTCGTCTTTTAACGGATTTTGAAACTATTCGCTGTTAATCGGTAAAATTCGTTGAAAGACGAAGAAAAACATACTTGCATATCGGAATTTTTTTTACGACTTATTACATAAACTGGTGATATAAACTTGGTATCACTATAAGAACAAAAAAAAATTGGATTGTTCAACTAAACTCGCAGTTATACCACAGCATCTCACCTCTGTACGGATATTTTGTTTACAACAATGATTTATAATTATTCAGGATGTTTGAAAGACCAGAACTCCTTTAGACCTTATGTGAGGGACCTCTAGTTATCATATAAAGGCTTTATACCAATTATTCATAATTTTATAACAATTTATAAAAGGTTATAACAATGATTCATAATTATTGAGGGTGTTTGATAGACTAAAACCATTTCGCAGTTTGTGTGAGGGACATCTAGTTATCGTTGAAAAGCTTCGTACGACTCAGAACTCGCAGTAATACTACAGCATCTTACTCCTCTATGGATAGTTTGTTTATAACACTTGTTAGCGATTCGAATTGGATTTAACCGATAGAACTATTTACGGAATAGGTTTAGGATATAGAACTTTCTTATTTTCAACTCTGGCATGGTCAAATTTGCAAAATTCGATTCGATGCTATGATATATTAGATGAAGTAAAAAGTTCTGAGCGTTTTTTCGCTGTATTTCGACGATGAAATTAACATAGTTAGGATTATCCGATTTAGATAAAATATGCGCCGTTTTGTTCGATAACTTTTGTCCATTTTGAAGGCAATTTCATAATTCCGCGATTGAAGAAGTCCTCGTCCCTATTGGTAAAAAACTTGACCAGCTCATTTTCACAAGCCTCTCTTGAGGCCACTTTTGTACCATCAAGAAAATTTTGCAAATGCTTGAGAAGGTGATAATCGCTTGGTGCCAGATCTGGACTATACGGCGGGTGCGATAGAACCTCCCATCCAAGCTCTCGGAGCTTCTGGCGCGTCGTTAAAGATGTGTGCGGCCTGGCGTTGTTTTGATGGAACACAACACCCTTCCCATTGGCCAATTCTGGCCGCTCCTGGTCGATCGCCTGCTTCAATCTGGTCAGTTGTTGATAGTAGAGGTCCGAATTGAGTGTTTGGCCCGATGGGAGCAGCTCATCGTAGATGATTCCTTTCCAATCCCACCAAACACACAGCAAAACATTCTTGACCGTTAATCCGGGCTTGGCGATAATTTGGGCCGGCTCACCGCGATTGGACCACGATCTTTTTCGGCTGTTGTTCTCGTATGTGACCTATTTTTCATCGCCGGTCACCATCCGCTTCAAAAATGGGTCGATTTCGTTACGTTTCAGCAAAGAATGGCGGGCATCAATTCGGTCCAGAAGGTTCTTTTGCGTCAATTCGTGTGGCACCCATACATCGAGCTTCTTCTTGAGACCAGCCTTATGCGAATGGTTCCAAACGGTTTTCTGGCTAATCTTCAGTTCCTGGGTAATGGAATAAGTGCTCACATGCCGGTCCGACTCGACAATTTCCATGATTTTATCGACATTTTCGACGATTGGCCTACCAGAGCGTGCCTTATCTTCGACGTCCATATTATCAGAACGGAATCGTTGGAACCACCGCTTTGCTGTTGCATTCGATACTGTATTGGGTCCATAAACAGCACAAATTTTTTTGGTCGCCTGCTCCGCCTTTTCACCTTGGTCGTAGTGGTACTGAAGAATGTATCGAATTATCTCTTTTTTTACCTCCATTTTGGAACGCTGTAACACACAACTGGCTTCATCAAACACGAAACTGCCAAAGAACTTTTTTTGAAGCGTAATGTCACCTTTAAATCGCCGTATAGTATGACCCGATGCGATGTATACATCGTGAGATTTGGCTCACTAAAGACATCTAGCGGAAAACGCTCAGAACTTTTTACTTCACCCAATATTTTGCGAAGTTGGCATCTCATTTTTTCAAATTGCGGTTTCGATACTAAAATCGACGGAACTATTATTAAAACGTATCAAGAACTGTAGAACTATACGGGATGCCACTTTATCAGGAGTTTATTTGTGAGATGCTAACAATTGAGATGCTAACTTCACACACGTGGCTATTCGCAGCGGGTGCGGGTTATCACCGTAGCGCAGTGGGGCGACCCTTCACAAAAATCGTTACGCATCATTCAATTTTTGAAATCTTCACGAAATCGCCGATGCAAATTAAACTTAAGACTTATAAAAATATGCAAAAAAAAAACAATCGGGTTTCTAAAATTTCAAACTTATGCGGACCCCTTAAAAGGGGGTGCAACATTTTCATTAGCTTCCTCCATCTGACTAAATTTTTTACGGTTTTTTTTAAATTCCTCTCATGCTGTGATTACGAGTGCGTATCGAGGTATGTAAAAAACGTGTTTTTTTTTTCTTTCAATATATAGAAACAGTTTTTTGTTCGCAATAACCTTGCTTGTATAACCCTCGATCACGATACGACCATAAAACCCGTAACTGCGTCACGTTACCCATGAACCAAATTTCCGAAATACACGCGAGCGAAGCCGCGGGCAAATAAGCGATTATATATAGGTGTGTGCTTGTATGTCTGTCCGCTCGTAGGACGAGGCTCAGCGAAAAACGTGCGGTTGCATATGCCAGCAATCCTCTCTCTGTCTCTTTCCCTCTTCCTCCCTATATATATATATACACAGACGCCTGCGTTCGTGTGTACAGATGTATATCTATATATACAAATACACTACGATGTTTTGTAGTAAAAGGTGTATCGACGAGGTCAGTGAACCTGCTCTCGTACTCCGCCAGGCGGGTGCGACCTCCCTTCTCCTATTATTTTATTCGTATGCCTACAGACACACACACAGAGGGAAAGGTGATTTTGAATAAATTCGACTTCGCGGAGCGTCCTCACAGTAGCCTATTGTCCCCATACTCAACATCAAACATAGCTCAATGTCTTCAAAATCACCTTGGAATAAATGCAAGCATACGAAGGTCATTTCGAGGAGTATCCTGTGCCACAAAAGCAACGATCCGTTTGAAACAAAAATTGAAGGACCATCCTTAAAACAGCCAGATGTGCTGATTATCAACTTTGCATAGATATAACGGTTTCAAAATGTTCTTTCCACATGTACGTATATATACGAAGCACGTACATACAATTGTCAATACCACCGAATAACGTGAGCCCCATGTGTATACGTGATCGAGCTCCTCCTCCTCTCTCTCTCTCTCTCTCTCTCTCTCTCTCTCTCTCTACTTCTTCACAAGCTTGTCCATATATCTTTGATTTTCAAATTGTCACTGCCCTTATACGTGTAACACCAACAGAAATAATAGAAAAAATCCTGGTACTGTGAGAATAATGCTCGAAAAAAATTGCCTTGTAGATTCCTACGAAAAGTAACTCAGTTTAGTCTCAAGATGGACGCGCGCATGGCTTCCCACACACAGTCGTGAGCGCGAGAAACCAGGAGAACGAAAAGTGGACGATCGCCAAAGTTATGACCCGGCAATTATGTAACGAGCGTTTCGTCCGACCGTGGACCGCCCTTTATATATATATATATATATTCTTTATAAATCGTCGGCCCTCGAGGTCCACGTCAAACGAGTCTGATCAATCGGTTATCGAGCTAATTACCTCATTACAACATCGTTTAGATTCTCTCCGCCCCCCCCCCCCCCCTTCCTCCCTCGGCACCTTTTTTTGTCTTCCGAGTTCTTTCCTCTTTTTGGTATTTATTATTTTGACTCTGGTGGTCCGCAGAGCCGGACACCGTAATTTGGATATTCATAGGAGACAACTCGTATTTTAGCTATTTAAATGGATAACAATTTGAATGAGCTCTCTCTCTCTCTCTCTCTCTCTCTCTCTCTCTCTCTCTCTCTCGCGTCTCATTTTTTCGTCGTTCATTTGTTTTTGTTTTTGTTTTTTTTTCATTTGCGCGTGCGCACACACACACACCCACACATGTATATAGTGCCGGGAAAGTATTACCAGTAGGGCGGAGCCACCGTTAGGTCTTGTGTACCCAGAGCGGCCTTTTTCAGTTTGGATTGACGGGGCGAATTTATTGCTTTTTTCCCTTTTTTTGTACATATATTTTTAAAAAATTTGATATATCTGTAGTTTTTTTTTTCATACACACAAACACTTTTTTTTTCTTCCTGTCCCCTTAGGGCTGTCTGGGAGTCTTTCAAAAAGGCTACCATGACGATAAAAAAATTAGATGCATTATTGCCTCGCTTCTTTTATAAGCTCGTATGCAAAATTGGCGATCGATCCACTTACAATCCGTTCGTAAAACGGCGACGCTTTTTAATTCGCGGTACACGGAGAGAATTAAATGTTAAAAATTACCGTGCAGTAACGATAACCAGATGACAACCCTGAAACTTCGCTTATTATTACGGAGTAAAACACAGATTTTCATGAAAATAAAATAAAATTTCTTCTTCAGATAGACAATTTTACCAGATTTTCTAATAAATTTTGATGTGTAACAAAATACGCAAAACTTAAATTTAAAAAATATATAATATCAGCGAAATTTTATTGTGCATTTTATTATTTTATGCCTTTCAAAAATGTCTATAAAAAAGTATCGTCTTTATAACAGTTATTTTAAGATTTATTATAAAATTTAATGAGTGTTATAGGAAAATGTATTGTGCTCTCGGTAAAAATTATCTTGCGCGCGCTACCCTTCTTGTATAGTAAAATTTAAGCTACGTATTTGAAATTTTCTGTAACGTGAGTTAAAAAAAACTTGTCGCATACGAATTATTATGCTTTTCTCACTTGTCACCACATTGAAATATATCACGGTAATTTTTACCGTGAAATTCACGACAAAAATTACTTTTTAATTCTCTCCGTGTACTTTTTGCACGCGCGTTATCATGAAAACGTGTCGTTTTGCTCTCAGCAGATACGATGATAAACAGAGCGTGACAATTGCACGGAAAATCTTTGAGATTTTCTGTACGACCGATTTGTTTACGAAACAAACGTTTTTCGGAAAATTTCTCGATCGTTTGCAAC
This sequence comes from Ophion ventricosus, assembly GCA_963932345.1. Taxonomy (NCBI): domain Eukaryota; kingdom Metazoa; phylum Arthropoda; class Insecta; order Hymenoptera; family Ichneumonidae; genus Ophion; species Ophion ventricosus. The sequence goes on along the minus strand of OZ010711.1, from coordinate 20,510,669 downwards.
ACACGATTGTAGCATAACTTCATCGTGACGTACTAAGATTCTTCTCGTTTGGGTTTTATGCTTCTTAAGGCCTTATATACACTTGTGGCGGGCGAAGGGACGTGATTTTCTTGATGTGATTTTATTGAAAAACGACGAACAACATCGATTAGTACATATTTTCATGTACTTGTACAATTTTTTTTATTCAAAAATATTTCAATATGGCGGAACTCCAGCTGTCTTACAGGAGCGCCTTCTTTTGAGCATCAGTCGCGGTGGACATGATAACTCGAGAACGTTTAATCTGATATCAGAATTTGAAAAAGATTTCATTAGTATATTGCATTGGCTCGGGCCTGGCCGAAGGATTTGTAAAAATTTTGATTTAAAAAAAAATGACGATAATTTTAACAAAAAATTCATTTATTGAAGTGCTAAATTTTTTCAACAAAATTCAAAATCCTTCGTCCACGCCCTCGCTATTATCATAATAAATAAGTGGTATAAATTTTGTATGGATCGGATTAATAGTTTTTTAGTAATCGTGTCCACCGCAAAGGTGTTTCTCAAAAAAGACGATTCTGAGATAATCGCGTTTAAGATTCAAGTACGTTTCTTTCACATTTAAAGTTAATTTATTCATACTAACATGGAGTCGTCGATTCCAGGGCCATACAGTAATCATTCTGCATCCTCTGCAGCCTCTAAAACATTGATTTGATACTGCCTACGAGCCATTCTTCCTTCTCTTCTGGCTGCTTGCCACAAGAGAAGGAAGAATGGCTTGCTCTGTGGCCGCTTGTCGTGCGGTTGAAATACCTACAACTGCGAATCTAATGCTCCGATTTTTATGAAATTTGGTGACAATATTCTTGAGATATTGTACTTAAAGAGTGTGCAATCAAAAAGTTTTCCATTTTTCCGACCATCACAAGTATAAGGCCTTAAACTATAAGTATAAGTATAAGGCCTTAAAGAAGAAGAAGAAAAAAACGTCACACTTTGAACTGTAAATTCGAGGCTCTTAGTCCACACACATTATGCCACTTATGACTGATTTTTACGCTACAACCGGGACGTATGTTTGAGAAATGGAAATTTAGTTTGGTCTCGCCTACTATCGTATCTCCCGTGCATGCTTAACTGAAGAGAGCGTGAAATTCGAATTGAGTAGGAAAACCATTCGGATTGAGAAGGCCTTGCGAAATGGAGAGTAGAGTGGCACAGCTATCGAGGAAAAGAACAAAAAGAGCAGAATAAAACCTAAATCATATTTAACACTAGATTTACCAGACCAGGTACTGGTATAAGTGTCAATAACAAAAAATATATTTGTTACGAATATATATAAAGTAACATTAAGTTCATAAAATGTATTCTCTACTTATAGCTACAAAAGTCATAACATCATTTCGGAAAGCAAATTTACATGCAGTAGGAATTTTGAATTGAAATTGCACGACCAGTCAAAATGACTGGTCTGGTAAATCTAGTGTTAAAAAAAGAGAGATAATCGATCCATTCGCATGTCACGTGTGCCACGTTTAAGGTGCGTACTTTATTCGAAAAATACAAAGTTATTTTTTATCGTGAAAAAAACGGTGGCGAAAAAAAAAGAGACGGGTGTGTGGGATAGACAGAGATTCGAAATTCTGGCTATTTTTGCATGCGATTGTATTTACTACGTGTCCTCCTGTGTCTTCCTTCTCGCCCCTTTCTTCTGTCAGTTTTGTTTTCGTTTCGGCACACGTGGCGTTATTTTTCACACACACACACACACACACATCAAAGTTGGTTCGAGACCCCAGGATCGCGCCGCAGATGTTACAAACACTGGTCCGCGCGTCCGTGCCTATTTTCGTCGATTTACAAAGCGCGCCTCGTATCGTTGCGTCCGGAGACGGGGTTCAAGTTCGAGGGCCGCGCGGCAACTAACTTGATATTCGTTCGGTAAAAAAAGAAAAGTGAAGAAAGAAAAAAATAACGAAGGACCGAGAGACGCGAAGGAACGCTAACTAACGTTTAACGCGACAACGACGAGGAGGACAACGACGACCACTGTGACGACGAAACACATTCCTCCGAATACCAAAGCGGGGCGATAATACCGGGGACAAAAAAGTTACGATCGTATTCCCCTACAACCGTTAACACGAGGATCAATATCTGTATCAAGAGAGAAAGAGAAAGATTAAGATTCTTTCCGTCCCGTTCAATGTATATAGGTGCGCGAGTTGATTGATTGATATGATTTGTTGCGTCCAAGCTCTCTTACTCTTGGTCTATGAAATACTCTGTATTAAGAATGCCGGTAGAGCGCGCGTTAGAATATAGCAGGGAGGAAGGAGCAATCATCAAAAAAATTATAATAAAGATGGTGATGAAGTTTTCATCGTTGGAATGTAACGAAAATTCTTTTTTTTTTATAATTTGGTTTCCTTATTTTTTGAAATTGTTATATCAATTTTTTTCTTTTCACTGATTTCGATTGTATGGTAGCTCTTCAAATAAGCATTGTAACAAATTGCTGAGGGAATTTCAGAGCGAACAATAGGAAAAAAAAATTTAAGGAATTAAAAAATAATAATTTTCAATGTGCAAACATTGAAAGCATTAGCAAAGCATTTCTACTGTGCAAACTTTAATCTCATAAATAAAGTTAAATAAAGTAAAGTCAGATAAAGAATAATAAAACAGCAAGACTCGACAGGAACAAAACAATTCCAAGAAAAAAAAAATATAGGTACGACAAATTTAAAAAATTTATAAGTTAAAAGAAACAGTAAATAATCGGGGCAAAAAGAAACGAAATTATTAAATTGGAACAAGCCGAAATAATCGAAATTATATAATGATAATAATACTAATTTTTATAATAGCAATAAAATAAGTCCAGTCCCAGTGAAAACTGAGAAAGTGTGTACCGGACGATAAATCGATTGAAAAAATAAATAAATAAAAATGACGGCAGCAAATAAAAATTTCACGCTCCATAGAAATAAAATAATTACAAAGAAGAAAAAATATATGCATGAAAAAATAGACAATTCACACGGAAAAGAATCCGTAAATAATTAATCGAAAAAAATTAATAGAAAGGACATCAGTAAATTGATACACGCTGAAATAATAGAAATTATACATCTATATGTATTAGATGAAGTAAAAAGTTCTGAGCGGTTTTCCGCTTTATTTCGACTATGAAATTAACATAGTTAGGATTATTCGATTTAGATCAAATGTGCGCCGTTTTGTTCTATAACTTTTGTCTATTTTGAAGGCAATTTCATAATTCCGCGATTGAAGAAGTCCTCGTCCCTATTGGTAAAAAACTTGACCAGCTCATTTTCACAAGCCTCTCTTGAGGCCAGTTTTGTACCATCAAGAAAATTTTGCTAATGCTCGAAAAGGTAATAATCGCTTGGTGCCAGGTCTGGACTATACGGCGGGTGCGATAGAACCTCCCATCCAAGCTCTCGGAGCTTCTGGCGCGTCGCTAAAGATGTGTGCGGCCTGACGTTGTCTTAATGGAACATAACACCCTTCCTATTGGCCAATTCTGGCCGCTTCTGGTCGCTCACCTGCTTCAATCTGGTCAGTTGTTGACAGTAGAGATCCGAATTGAGTGTTTGGCCCGATGGGAGCAGCTCATAGTGGATGATTCCCTCCCAATCCCACCAAACACACAGCAAAACCTTCTTGGCCGTTAATCCGGGCTTGGCGATCGTTTGGGCCGGCTCACTGCGATCGGACCACGATCTTTTTCGGCTGTTGTTCTCGTATGTGACCCATTTTTCATCGCCAGTCACCATCCGCTTAAAAAATGGGTCGATTTCGTTACGTTTCAGCAAAGAATCGCGGGCATCAATTCGGTCTAAACGGTTCTTTTGCGTCAATTCGTGTGGCACCCATACATCAAGCTTCTTCTTGAGACCAGCCTTATACAAATGGTTCCAAACGGTTTTCTGGCTAATCTTCAGTTCCTGGGCAATGGAATAAGTGTTCACATGCCGATCCGACTCGACGATTTCCATGATTTTATCGACATTTTCGACGATTGGCCTACCAGAGCGTGCCTCATCTTCGACGTCCATATTACCATAACGGAATCGTTGGAACCACCGCTTTGCTGTTGCATTCGATACTGTATTGGGTCCATAAAGAGCACAAATTTTTTTGGCCGCCTGCTCCGCCTTTTCACCTTGGTCGTAGTGGTACTGAAGAATGGATCGAATTTTCTCTTTTTTTACCTCCATTTTGGAACGCTGTAACACACAACTGGCTTCACCAAACACAAAACTGTCAAAGAACTTTTTTTGAAGCGTAATGTCACCTTTAAATCGCCGTATAGTATGACCCGATGCGATGTATACATCGTGAGATATGGCTCACTAAAGGCATCTAGCGGAAAACGCTTAGAACTTTTTACGTCACCCAATATTTCTTGTGTCTCATGTGTCTTTTTCTACATTATTATTTATTTATATTTATATATATGATCAAAATAAACGAATACGTAATAATACGGAAGGTAATATGTACTTTTATAAAATGTCAAAATAATAATATCGAATATAACAAGCGACCTAGAGAACCAGGACAAGAGAGAGCGAGAGAGGGATGGAAAGATAGTCATCGAGAAAGAGAGAGAGAGAGAGAGAGAGTTACAGGGATTAATTGATTGATATTTATTAGCCTTCTTGGCTATTCTGAGGGACAGCAAAAGTGTGTGTGTGTGTGTGTGTGTGTGTGTGTGTGTGTGAGAGAGAGAGAGGGTTCGAGGGCGGGAGTTGAAAAGAGATTTTCTCATAAGGTTTCCCCGATGCAATTATATACACTCGCATGAGACATTCTTCTCCGCCACCTCCTCATCCACCTGATTCCTCATGCGGCTTGGTTACAACACACTTCTGCGCGACTCTGTGTGGGATCGCGAGGCACCGCGCCGCATGATCTACCCGCGGCAATGACGAAGGCATATCACTCTTGTTATTCTACCCTACGTGGCCTCGATACGCGTGGCGCACATTAAAAAATTGCCAACATTGTCGCGCGCGAAGGAATTATCCGTGTAGAAGGCCGGGGGGGGGGGTTGACACGAAAAAATGGCAACCAGGTTTCGAGACGAATGGAATAAGATAATAATCAAGGGAGCCTATTATTAATGTATACTTAATTGGTTAGTTACTGATCAATTACTTTATTAAATAAATTGAAATTAATTAGTAAATTATGTAGTTTTGAACAACCTAGAATTGATTTAAAAAAACCCCCCAAACTCCCAAACTGATTGAACGAAAAAAATGAGAAAATGGCAGATATTGTTGCGGTATGATCCGTATGTGGGACGCCCATCGTGTGTGTGTATGCGCGCAAAGTGCGCAAAAATTTGCTTCGAAAGAGGTGTGGTCGTTATATGACTGCATTTTACGCGAATACTGAGAATCCCTTGGAGAACCCATCTTGTGAAATATTATTACAATAAACGTGATACGTGATCTATTCCTTCATATATACAGTGACCGGCAAAAATTTGGGACCACTAGTCGAAATTTCTTACCGCACTAAAAGTTAGATAGCGAACTCAAGAATAAAGATAATTTAATTTTTCAAGTGGCGTTTCAAAGAGGATAAGTTTACCTTTATTTTGCTTTTTTATAAAATTCTCTGCGATTTTTTTTCGCCCCGGTACGCACTTTTGAACGTGGCCATTTTTGGCCGTCGAAAATTAACTGCAAGGTTTGTGGAAATTTTTTTCGTCCTTTTTTTATATGGTAAACTTAGAAAGGATATCAAAATCTACATTTTTGTTTTTTTAGAAAGTATCGTACGATTTTTTTTCGCCCCAGCATTGCATTTTTAGCTAAAAAATACATGTTTTAGAAAAAAAAAGCGTCATCGAAGAACTATAGAGTTTCAGAGGAAATGTCAAGAAGGTAAAAAGTTGCATGGATTCACACTGGAGTGGCCAGAACCTTTTGTTTTATTTTGGACATTTTTTTTACCATTTTTGGTTCGAACTTTGATGAGTGGAGAGGCTCCACTTGGAAATTATGGAGTCTAGGACAATATATTAAGAAAGGAAATTTGTTTACATTTTCATTTTTAATTATCTACAATTTTTCGAGATTTTGTTTATTTTTGAAAACTAAAACGAATTTTTTTTAATTCTGAAAAAATTGTAATTGAACATAAAAATGTGAACAAATTTCCTTTCTTAATATATTGTTCTAGACCCCATCATTCCCAAGTGGAGCCTCTCCACTCATCAACATTCCAACCAAAAATGGTATAAAAAAATATCGAAAAAAATTCAGAAAAAATTCTAGCCACTCCAGTGTAAACCTATGCAACTTTTTACCCTCTTGACATTTCCTCTGAAACCCTATAGTTCTTCGATGACACCTTTTTTTCTAAAACATGTCGTTTTTAGCTAAAAATGCAATAATGGAGCGAAAAAAAATCGTACGAGACTTTCTAAAAAACAAAAATTTAGGTTTTGATATCCTTTTTAAGTTTACTATGGAAAAAATCGAAGAAAAAAATTTTTCCACAAACTTTGGAGTTAATTTTCGACGGCCAAAAAATAGCCGAAAAATGGCCACGTTCAAAAGTGCGTACCGGGGCGAAAAAAATCTTGCAGAATTTTCTAAAAAAAGCAAAAAAAAAGATAAACTTGTCCTCTTTGAAACGCCACTTGGGAAATTCAATTATCTTTATTTTTGAGTCCGTTATCTAGCTTTTAGTGCGGTAAGAAATTTCGACTAGTGGTCCCAAATTTTTGCCGGTCACTGCATATATATATATATTCTGAAATGTAAAAGCACACAATTTCAAGCAAAAATAAAGAAACTAAGAAACATGGATTCTTTTTGTATCGCCCTGTATAAATATAGGTCCTGAGAAGTGACGGCGACGACTACGATGACGACGTAGACGTTCACCTTCTCTCCGTTGATTCTTTAATTCTCCGCAATTATGATAATAACGATTATATTGTTTCTTTCGATTTTTATCGTCCTCTCACAACGAGCCTCTCCGTACATCTCGAAATATTTCGCTAATTGGCGACCAACGCGAGGTCGTTCCTTTATTTTCGCTCTTGTTTTGTTTCCCCTTCATTTTTTTCCTCTCTCACTCTCCTCTCCTTTTTTTTGTTTGCCTGTTTCTCACAATCCTTGCCTCGTTTCACCTCCCATAGTCGTGTTTTGTCCTCTTTGTGTTTTCCTTTTTTTTTTTTGTTCTTCTTCTCCGCCCCTCCTCTCGCGAATTCATCGAGACCCGCGAACGAGCCGCGCGAGGAGTTGACGCAATTGAGAAAAGAATATAACAAAGTTACGCAAGCCGTCGTCTCTCGCGCAACACTACTACAGCGGTGTTGTACCGGGACGGCATATTTTCGCTCATTCTCTTCGAGGCGACGACACGCTGCGGTATTCCCGAGCGTTTCTACCTTTCCCTCTCTCGCTGTCTCGCTCTCGTTCTATTTCCCTCTCCGTCGATCGTGCTCTGCCTTTTCTCCGTTTTACTGTCGTCCTCGCCATTTGTTTCTTCAGCTCTCTAGTCGAAAGTATACGTGCTCGCAATACCGTATTATTGTTACTGTATAGCACACAAATATATCTCATATATATATATATATACACACACCTCATACATACATACACACACATATATAGGGAAAGGACATTATGAAGCCACGATATCTATGGAATGCTGGCTATCAGCACATCTGGCTGTTTCGAGAACGGCTCTTAAATTTTTTTTAACGAGGTACGATCATGGAGACGAATCCAACTTTTGGGCCTGAAATTTTTATATAATGTTGACGAATACGTTATGCACCCTTTGAAAAAAATTGAGCTGTATTGACCGCTCAGTTTTTTCGTAATCAAATTTCAAAGTCAAGCACTTTGAGCTAGTGAAGCAGGTCGTCTTATGAAGACGGTCGACCGGAAGTGCGGTGATCACGACTTTGCTGCTCACGTATCCAACTGAGGTCGTTGGAAAACTGAAATTTGATTAATTAGACATAATAGGTATTGTAAAAAATGAAAAATTCGAACTTCACCGTGTATTACAAGCACTACATTATAAAACGGTTTGAATTTCCGGTTGAATATTATCATAATGACGAAATAGTACCCATAGACTTGCCAACGTTGGGCGTAACAGCTGATTCGTTTGGCGAGCATAACCTAGCTCTGTAGCGAGATTCTGTAACTCGGTCGCGACAGTTTTCGTTGTTGCTGGCTGGCGACAGATCGCATGCACGATCAGATGAAAGGGAGCCTCTTATTGGCTGTCGCTAGCTAAAGATAACGAAAACGGTCGCTACCGAGTTACAGAATCTCGCTACTGCTTGGAAATCGTCGTGAAGACTCCAGAGTCGTTGAGGATCTAACTTTGGGATCGACAATACGAATATTCAACATGAGTTAACATAAACAGAACACCCGTGGGGTAACATAAATTTAGTCTCTTTGTTGACACTGAGGGAATAGTCGTACCTCCTTAAACGACTCGTTGATTTTGGGGCACAGGACGCTCCTTGAAGTGGCCTCTATATGCTTGCATTTATTCAAAGGTGGTTTTAAAGACATTAGGCTTTACATGATGTCGAGTGTTGGCACAATAGACTACTGTTAGGATGCTTCTCGAAGTCCAATTTCTTCAAACTCACCGTTCTCCATATATAAAGGTTGTTTCAAAATGACCTGGCATTTCCATTTATTAGTAAATCGTATTATTCGTTTTTTCGTGTTTGAAAAGTACGAATATTTTTATTTTAATATAACGTACAAACATGGAGGTTATGTGTGGAACAGAATATCCGATAAATGGCCGCCTCGTTCCTGTTTGCAAACGTTCACTCTTTTGACGAAATTTTCAATAACATTTTGGCATAATTGCGGACTAATTTCATTAATGGTGCGTCCAATTGCTTCCTTGAGCTCCGGAATGGTCTGTGGATCATTGGCACACACTTTTCCTTTCAGAAAACCCCAAAGAAAGAAGTCCAATGGCGTAAAATCGCACGATCTTGGTGGCCAATTCACATCGCCGCGGCGCCGAGATAACACGACCATGAAACTTCGTCTGCAATAACTGCATTGTTTCGCAGTGAATTTTCACAATTTCTATGCGTTGCACGATCGTGTAATTCTCCATGACTAAACCTCAATACTTCCTGATGACAGTTGTCAAAGATTAGTACTCTATGTACGCCACAACAAAAAATGGCGCGCAATTTAAAATGTGAGGTCATTTTCAGACACCCTTTACATACATCTACACGGAGAGAATTAAAAAGTAATTTTTGTCGTGAATTTCACGGTAAAAATTACCGTGATATATTTCAATGTGGTGACAAGTGAGAAAAGCATAATAATTCGTATGCGACAAGTTTTTTTTAACTCATGTTACAGAAAATTTCAAATACGTGGCTAAAATTTTACTATACAAGAAGGGTAGCGCGCACGATAATTTTTACCGAGAGCACAATACATTTTCCTATAACACTCATTAAATTTTATAATAAATCTTAAAATAACTGTTATAAAGACGATACTTTTTCATAGACATTTTTGAAAGGCATAAAATAATAAAATGCACAGTAAAATTTCGCTGATATTATATATTTTTTAAATTTAAGTTTTGCGTATTTTGTTACACATGAAAATTTACTAGAAAATCTGGTAAAATTTTCTATCTGAAGAAGAAATTTTATTTTATTTTCGTGAAAATCTGTGTTTTACTCAGTAATAATAAGCGAAGTTTCAGGGTTGTCATCTGGTTACCGTTACTGCACGGTAATTTTTAACATTTAATTCTCTCCGTGTACATCTATGTATGTGTATAGAGGAAAGAACGTGCCCGATTTTCTTGCAGAGACAGCCACTTCACGAATGGTAAGATCTCTATATTCGGACATAGCATCGACTTCTTATAGCAGGACGATTCGAAATTATAATCGCCATGCGAGCGAGCGAGAGAGAAAGGGCAGAAAATATTAGAAACGATTTAAAAACCACCGATTTCAGCTCTACTTCTTCGAAAATATAAATAAATAAAAGAATACAAAAAAAAAATTAAAAAATCCGATAATGATCTCTAATTGAGCACTCCCTGGTCAAGTTGAAAGATGATCTTCACCGCGCACTACTGCCGATCCATAATTCCGTTTGTACGCTCTCCCCCCCCCCCCCCCCCCCTTCTCTCTCTCTCTCCCCAACTGCAACGAACCTAAGCTTCGTTGGAGTGAATTATTCCTTTTTTTTCTTCTTTCGTTTTCTGTGTTCGGGGTTCTCTCGTATCTACAGTATGTCTTTGTACGTATTTGAAGAATTTTCGGCCCGGAACGATGAATACCTGAATAAATAAAGAAAACCGAATAAATCGTTATTTACATATAATTCTCGTAGTTGTAAATGCGCGCAGGCGCGCATGTGTGTATGCGTAGGGAGGAGATATCACGAAGAGCCAAGGAACGGAGGAGTGAATTATTCACGACCCAGTTATTCTCGCGCACGAGAATAATCCGCTTTATCAATACGCGCGTCGATCCAGCCCCGGAAATATTTCAATATCCAATTATGTATTTCCATAAAAGTATATTGCGGCGCGTTTCCTCGACGCGTAAAAAAACTTGGATAATCGCACCATCGATATATATACACATACAGGATGGTCTGAAAAGTGACGTCCAAAAAGAAAATCTTGATGCTTCGTATCAATACCTATTATAATCAACCCTATCTATGTTCTACGATCTTTTTCATATTTCGAGAAACGAAGCATTTAACACATGGGTCATTAAGTCCCGGGACTAACCAGTAAAAACACAATTTTTTTGCAAAATTCGACTTTATTCATCAACATAGTCACCTTCCATAGCGATACAATCATTCCAACGTTTTTCTAAACTTTCGATGCCTTTCTTATAGAACGATTTGTCTGTTGCCTCAAAATAGGCTTCAGTTGCGGCTATAACCTCATCATCGGAGCCAAATCTCTTTTCCTGGAGCATCTTTTTGAGATCTGCGAACAGGTAGAAGTCAGATGGGGCCAGATCTGGTGAATATGGAGGGTGTGGAAGCAAGTCGATTCGTAAATCGTTGAATTTCACCATCGTTTTCATCGACTTGTGGATCGGTGTATTGTCTTGGTGAAACAGCGGTTTTTTCTTTGCCATATGAGGCCTTTTCTGCTTGATCGCGTCATCCAATCGATCCAATAATGCAATGTAGTAGTCGCTGTTGATCATCTGGCTCTTCGGAAGAAAGTCGATGAGCAAAATTCCGTGCGTGTCCCAAAATACAGAGGCCATGACCTTGCCTGCTGACTGTTGTGTCTTCGGACGCTTTGGCCGGCTTTCGCCCTCTCCTCTCCACTCGGCTGATGCTCTTTTCGACTCCAGCGTATAGTGATGAATCCATGTTTCATCCATTGTTATGTACCGACGCAAAAAATCCTTTTTATCACGCGTAAACAGCTTCATACAGCGCTCCGAATCATCAATTCGTTGTTGTTTTTGTTCCACTGTGAGCAAACGCGGCACCCACTTGGACAAAAGTTTTTTCATACCCAAATTTTCATGCACAATTTTGAACACGGTGCCTTTTGATATCTTTAGGATGTCAGCTATCTCTTGCAACTTCACTTTACGATCGGACATAACAATTTTCAAAATTTTTTGGATGTTTTCGGGCGTAGCCACCTCAATTGGACGACCTGAGCGCTCCGCGTCTTCGGTGGTTGTTCGACCGCGTTTAAAATCTGCATACCATCGGCAAATGGTTGTTTTCGATGGGCACTTTTCCCGGTAACACTTTTCAAGCCATTGCTGAGCTTGAACGGTATTTTTTCCCATTAAAAAACAGTGTTTGATTAACACGCGAAACTCGTTTTTATCCATAGTTAAAGCAAAAACAAATGTAGCATCACTTAACCTTCAATATCTCGACAACGACTGAACCGAATGTCATGAAATTTTTACACGTATTTTTTGAAGGTTGGTACTACCGAAAAACAAAATCGACATGGCATTAGCGTCGCCATCTGTGTGTCAGTCCCGGGACTTAATCCCATGTGTAAATAATGACCCATGTGTTAAAAAAAATGTTCTCTTTTGTCTATGTACTTTCCCCGCGATTTTTCTTCATTGTTTTATCATTATGAAGTGCACTAAGCAATGAATAAATTACCAACTTACGAAATAACGCAAATGCCTTAGATTTTGATCGAACGTTTGAAAAATAGGTTTAAGAAGAACACTTGCGTTTAAATGATAACAAAAAAATACTTATACTGGTCTAAACGACTCGCAATTGCTTTGAAAAACTTTCAAGATGAAAGTACATACGCAAAAGAGAAAAATAAATAAAATCCTATGCTTCGAAAAAAACTAAAAAAAAAGCCTCGTTTCTCGAAAATTAAAAAAGATCGCACCTACAAGATTTTGTTTTTCTTTTCTTTCAGAGTAATATTTACCGTTATTGAAATCCTACCAGACTTTCGTACGATTCATAATTTCTTGGCAATCACAATTCGACGATTAGAAAACCAAATTTGTGTGCGGACAGTTTCGAATTTTTTGAGAGGATGGTACGCACGCTCGTTGCGAGTACGATAAACGCGAGAAACAAAAAAAAAGAATATAAAAGAAAAAGAGAGAGCGAAAAAAAGCAAGAAAAAAAAGAGGAAGAGAGGAAAATACATACGAGGTGTGAGTGCGCATGAGCTAGTTATTCGACACTGCGCGGTCACGGGAGGATGAATGAAAGGAGCTTATTGAAATAGGCATGCTGCCAGAAGCATATCTCCTCGGGCCGGTAGTACACTCGTATATTTTGTGTTTATACGGGCACGTGCTCGTTTTCAACCTTTAGAACTGTGAGTGAATATATATACATATATATATATATATATATATATATATATATATATATTTTTTTTTTGAGGCACATATCGGTACTTGGTCGACTGTCATGCGACCCCGAACGCATCGTATCGTGTATACAGTACACAAAACAGATGTTGAGCTATCTATATACAAGCTGATAAAACGTGTAAACGATGAAAAAACAGGAAAAATAAATTACAACTGTCTCAGATAAAATGCTCGTGAAATAAATTTCAAAAGAATTGTCCTCCGAACTGTAATTGTTTGAGGTTGTCGATCAGCGTCTCGCTCGAATGGCTGTAAAATTTTTCGGAGACTCGTTATTATCCAACACTTGTCGGTGCATCATTTTTAAAGATTTTTCATGCGGACGAAAATTGGGATATTAAAGGAAGAAGTACATGTAGACGACGAAAAAATAGCAAATTTTAATTATTTTCTTTGGAAAGGAACAAAACGTATTACATTTATGAAACTTCAGGTACTATTCATTACATAATTCAACTACTTGAGTTATTTTTTTTATAAAAAAATATTGCTGAATGGCGACGTTATGGCGTGGTCTTCCGGAAAGGTTTTGGCGACGGTTGTCCGTTTGTGGGAAATCCAACGATTTCAATATTGATCTGAAAAATATGAGACATGATTTTTAGTTTTTGAACATTCAAATGCTGAACTTATACCTAAGAAACGTTTAAAAAGTTGAAAAGATATGGGCCAATTCAGAAAAAAAATTGAATTTTTACACAAATTTTCGGTCTTTTTCGCAATAAAAAAAGTACCTGAAAGTATGTGATTTTCATAAACAACTTTATATAAGTTCAAGGTAATATTGTTATTGAGTTGTGTGTAAAAATTTTGTACGATCGGTCAACTTGTTTTAAAATTATGTTTCTCACAAACATAAAAAAAGTGTAGTTTTGAGACAAACGTGTTTAGAGTTTCGAACTACGAAAACTTAATGATTTCAGTGACTTACCGGCTAATTAGCGTTTCCAAGGCTAATTCTTGAGTTAACTAATATTTTATATTAAAAAATCGATTTTTTTTTGTACCACTATGTATAAATGTGATTTAATTCTTATTATGAGATATTTATCAGTGTGGGTTTTTTTTAAATTTTTATGCGAACGAAAACGGGGGAATTAAAAAAATATGGATTTTTTTTTGCATTGACCTGTATAATTGCGTCCCGAGAGGATTTATCCCTTATTTTCATCTATCTTTAACTCTTATTATGAGACAATTGTCGGTGCGGGATTTTTTCTAGATTTCTTACGCACGAAAATTGAAAAATAAAAATATCGATTTTTTTTGTATCTCCCTGTATAAATGTACCACGACGATGATCATCTTTTTTTTGTTGGTCTTTAATTATGGCACTTGTCAGCGCACCCTTTTTTCAGCTTTTTATGAGGACTAAAATTGGAAAATCGAAAAATATCGTTTTTTTTTTGCATCACCGTGTATAAATTATCGCGACACGATGGTCACATTCTTTTCGTTGATCCTTAATTCTTATTATGAGACACTTGTCAGTGGAGGATTTTTGGATCTTTAACGCGGACTGGAGTATTGGCCACAGCTATGCTCGAGTTTTTCTTTTGAGATTGCATTCGTGGTTGACAGGCGCGTTAGGTGAATCGGAAAGTTGTTATAAACCGCCTGGGTTGTCGGTAGACGAATTAGGTGGACCGATCACCCATCCGAGTATTGCTCGAGGGCCAATGTCGCTTGAGTCGAGAAATTGCCGAAGCTTAATGTCCATTATTGCAATGATTTGGTTGATCCTTGGGTAACCTCGTTGAATCGAGGTTTGGAAAATATAGCGCCCCAATTAATTGGCACTTTTGTTTCGGCCGTTTGTAACAGACGAATCGGGAACACAAAGACTTTCGGACTTGTCTAGTCTTTGGACTCTTGCCTTCATATGTGATCCCCACTCGTTCTCGTTTCTTGTTTGCTTCATCGCTTTTATATCTGCCTCGACTGCACATCAGAAATCAGCGGTTACTCGATTAACCCAGATATATTAGACGGCGGCCTCGATGTTGCGCGTATGCGACAATAAACGTCAAGCTGGGTCAGAGATCAGCCGATCTTAAGGCCATCACACTTTCTTCATTGGTGTCAATTCCCACAGAGAGTAAATAAACAGTTCCCAACTGGTCCCGCGCCTGCCCCCCCCCCCCCTCCCCCCCGCCCCCCGGTAGTGCCACCGTGTCCGGCCTGCGGGAGCCTTGACAAACGGAATTTTACGACCGCGACCGGGTAGAAAGAACACTCGTCCTTCCACCCTCGCACGAGCTCGCAGAACGAGAAAAAAAAAAACGAGCCATTGTCGAGAGCAAATTTCCGGTTTTCTTTTCTTTTATCGCCATTGTAAATTATATGTAAGGCGCAGCGCGGTAGAGGAGCTACTACGGGGAAAAGAGATTGTACGCGTCAGTCGGGGAACGATGAACCAATGTGTAGTCACTTCCGGCATATCCGCAGGAAGTTTTACCACAAGTTGCGCTTCGCTGACTTGGGACATTCTGACATACCTGTAGTTCTTAGGCGCAGTGGTAATGTTCTTCCGCCGGCAAACTACTGTCAATGAGAGCATTTGGCTTAGAGATGGGCTAGAAGTGATCCTAGTGATGGAAACCTAACTGTTGGACCTAGAACCAGAAGCCAACCAGAATAGTAACTGATATTAGAAACAGAATCCTTGCTTTCGGAGCTAGGACCAAGAAGGCAACTAGGACCGAGAAGGCAATCCCAGCTGTTGGGCCTAGGACCAGAAACCAAGCTGAATAGTAACTTGTTCTAGTGATGGGATAGACTTAGCCGTTGGACTTAGAGCCAGAAGCCAACCACAATAGCAGCTGGTCCTAGAGATGGGACCCTTGTTGTTGGAACTAGGACCAGAAGCCAACCAGATTAGCAATCGTTCCTGGTGATGGAATCCTAGCTGTTGGAGCTATAGTACCAGAAGCCAACAGGAACAGCAACTGGTCCGAGTAATATGATCTTTACTGCCAAACAGTAAAAATGGAACAAGCCCGAGACGATATCAGCACGACCCCGAGCAGCGGTTCCTAAAGGAAACCGGGCTCCTCGAAAATTTACAGCCCGGCCCGGATTCGCCATTAATTTACAACCCTGTCCGCATTTACGACTGGTGCCATATTTACACCAGCTACCTCCAACCGCGTCCATTATATCCGACGATAGATAGGATATATGTTTACTCGTCTGGAAATGGTCTCGGGTATGTTTACGTTTAACGGAGCTCGATCCGACAGGCACGAGAAAATGCGGATGACAAATAGAGTCGAATGATGAGTCCTTCGAGACGTTTTGCTAAAAGGAGGTCGGGGGGATATGCGCGTGTAATAATTATATTGATGGATGGGCGCCCGGCTGGCCCGCTGCATGACTCGTGTTCCTTCTCCTTCTCGCGACCAACGACACGCAACACAGACACAACCCCCCCCCCCCCCCTGCCCCGCCAAAGATCCTCGGATATTATTACCAACCGCGCCCGCTATGATACGCCGAAGACAAGGATGAAACAAGGTCTCGTCAAGGGGACTGCGAAAGCACGGATGGAAGACTTTGTGAGAGTAAGCCGAGGAGCAGGAAAAGAAAAGAAGAAATGCGGGTAGAGAGAAGGAGGAGGGGGGGGGGGAGAAGAGAATAAAAAAGGGAGGAAAAGAAGGAAGAGAAAAATGAAGAGGAGGAGGCGAAGCATGAAAAAAAGAGAAACATGAGAAGGCGAAATATCACAAAGACAAGAAGGAGGAAAATAAAAGTTAGAGGACCAATAGAAAAATAAAGATAACGAGCAGAAGAAGAAGAAGCAGTACAAAAAGAAGGGAAGAGGAGGAGAAAAAATTAAGTAAAAGGAGACGAAGGAAATAAAGAGGAGCAGTTGGAGAATAATAAGAAGGAAGACGAAGAGAATAATAATAAAACAACAGAAAAGACCGAGAACAATCGAACGAAAGAGTGGGAGCAAGAGAATAGAAAAGGAGGAGGTGCTGAAAAAGAATAATAATAAGAAAGCGGAAGAGGTGGAATAAGTAGAAAGAGAAGGAGGAGAGTAATAAAAAAAAGAAAGCAGGAGTATAATGAAAATAAAGAGAAAAAGGAGAATAACAAAAATGAAAAGGAGGAGAAGAATAAAAATACAGAGAAGGAGGAGGCTAATAAAATTGAAGAGAAAGGGGAGAATAAAGAAAATTAAGAGAAGGAGGAAAATAATGAAAAAAGAGACGGAGGGGTATAATAAAAAAAAGAGAACGAAGGGAATGATAAAATGGAAGAGAAAAAGGAGAATGACGAACAGAAAGAGAAGGAGGATAATAAAATAGAAGAGAAAGAGGAGAATACTGAACATAAAGAGAAGGAGGAAGATAATAAAATGGAAGAGAAAAAGGAGAATAACGAAAATAATAAAAAGGCAAGAATAATAAAAAAAAGGAAACCGGAGAATAACAAAAAGAGGAGGAGGAGGATAATAAAATGGAAGAGGAAAAGGAGAATAATGAAAATTAAGAGAAGAAGGGAAATAATGAAAAAAAATAGGAAGAGTAGAATGGAAAAAAAGAAGAGGAGAATGATAAAATGGAAGAGGAAGAGGAGAATAATGAAAATAAAGAGAAGGAGAAGGATAATAAAATGGAAGAGAAAGATGAGGATGATAAAATGGTAGAGAAAGAGGAGAATGATGAAAGGAAAGAGAAGGAAGATAATAAAATCGAAGAGAAAGAGGAGAATAATGAAAATACAGAGAAGGAGGGGAGTAATCGGATGGAAGAGAAAGAGGAGAATAATGAAAATAAAGAAAAGGAGGAGGATAATAAAATGGAAGAGTAAGAGAAGGATAATAAAACGGGAGAGAAAACTGAGAATAATGGAAAAGGGAAAGGAGGAGAATAATAAAAAGAAAAAGGAGGTGGAGAAGCTGCACGAGAAGGACGATACAAAGAGGGAATAAGAGGGCATCGCCCCGCGACCGTGACCTAGCCACCGTATCTCCCTCGCTGCTTCTTCTGCGCTCCTACATATCTGCAGCGTGTACTCACGCACTTCTCCCACACCCGCGGGACTCTGCCCCCCTTCGAACGACTCCTCGCGCAATTTTCATTCTTCCGTTCTCTCTCTCTCTCTCTCTCTCTCTCTCTCTCTCTCTCTCTCTTCCTCCTTCGAAGGGCCTGGCCCTTTCACGATACAGTTGCGCATGCGCAGAAAAAAATTACTGACCTCGAATTTGTGGGTCATATCTTAACGAGACTTATTTTATTTTTTAAAATTCTTGCTCTCTCTTTCTCTCGCTCTCTCTCTCTCTCTCTTTCTCTCTCTCTCTCTCTCTCTCTCTCTGTAAAGAAAAAATAGGTAAAAAAATGCCTACCCTCGACTCGAGCGACGCGTGCGAGTGAAGGCTCGCACTACATGAGGGAAAAAAAAAACGAAAGACCTCGCGGCAATAAAGTCGGTCTCTTTACGTCTCTCGTAACTCGTCTCGCGTCGAAGACGTATACTTTTTCTCTTTCCTTCCTCCTCTTCTTTTTTAATTGCCCGCATTTAAAAATAAATGACCGTCGTTTGTCGGATCTGCGGGAGGAGGTTGGGGGGGGCGGGGGGCGAAAGAGGAGGGGTAAAAAGAAAGGAAAATTAGCGAATGAAATTCGAAGAGTAGCGGGGACACGAGGGAAAAACAATGAACCGCGAGGGGGGAGGATGAGTATACTTCCTTTGGAGGACCATTTTTTTCTTTTTCCTTTCTTCTCGTTTTTATAGCCTCGATATTTTCGTACTCGTTGCTCTCCTCTCCATCATCATCATCATCATCATCATTATTCAAATACATTTATTTCGCGTTTCAAGGTTTCTTTTCGTTTCTTCTTTTTTTACCTCGTCGTTAAAAAAATACTTGCGAACATAAAAAAAAAAAAAGAGCAATAATTTGAGAGCATCCTCTTGAATTATTCTCTCTCTCTCCCTCTCTCTCTCTCTCTCTCTCTCTCTCTCTCTCTCTCTCTCTCTCTCTCTCTCTCTCTCTCTCTCTCTCTCTCTCTTATTGATGACGATAATGAGACTGAGGGAGAGAGGGAGAGGGAGAGAGGAATTAAATATTCCAGAAGCATCGAGAGAGAGAGAGTACCGTATATAATTCATCTCCGTTTCTCTATACACAGTCCAAATAGCTCGCGCCGCTGTACTTGTACTTACATAAACCAACTTTCTCGCCAGGTTTTAGACGCGATCGCGTTCAAAAGAGCCGAGAGACAAAAGAGATCCGCGGCCACTTTTCCATCGGTAATTTTACGACACGCCACAACAGCCGTACATCATTTTAATTATATATAAATTTAAATATATAGTTTAATTTCATTGTTTTTTTGAATGATATTTCATTGTTTTTTTGAATGATATGATATTGGTATTTTGGAGTATTGGCCATGCACAACGCTCCTTAACTCGAAGTACTGCCGGAGCCGAACCTCGACCGCACATCTACCAGCGTCGGTTTTTATTTACATCATATATTTAATAATATATTCTGTAAAATATATGCAAACGTAATTTTTTTCTATGGTGGCCTTTTTTATATTCTCGATTTATATTAAATGATGAATGATATATAATATTATGTGCTACATTAAAATCGATTATACACTCAGCAGAAAAAAATTAAAGGAGCAGAAAAATTTCAACATTTTTTCAGTGATTTTTTAAACGCCGTAACTTCGTGAAAAATGGTCGTATCAGGAGAAAAAAAAAGCATTTTAAAGCTTGAAATCTCTAGTTTAAGAATCTCGCAGAGAATTTTTTTTTTTTTGAGCATCACGCTCGGCGCTGTTATAAGAAATAGCGCGAGAAAAAAATGTTCGAATTTTTTTTTTCAACATCGTCCATGGCCTAAAAAAAAGTTTCTGGGTGAATCAATGCTTGGGTCTGTTAGTCTGCTTCTTTAGCTTCAATTTGGTATTTTTTTGCTCTCTGTACGGCCATTTGTCGCTGAGATATCGCCGATCGAATGAAAAGTCAGCTTTATTCTTTGATCATCGATATCTCATGAACTAATGATGTTACAGCGAACGGAAGGTAGGTTTCGGAAACTTGCATAACTCCTCTATAAGTTCGTTTTGGTATTTTAGAGGAAAACCTTTTTTTTTAACTCAATATTGATTTGAAAAAGTACAAAAAAATGACCTTTTCTGCCGTTTTGGAAAATCCACCACAACTTTACAAATATTGCGAAAATGACCAATGTTTCCAGGTTGTTTTGAGCTCAATATATGCACAAAGACCCTGTACATTTTTTTAATGGATCGGTTAAGCCGTTTTTTTTACCCGAATCGTCAAAGTTTTATCAAAAATTAAAGGAGCACTTTTATTGCTCCTTAAACGTCAAATGATGATGGTTAAGAAGAAAAAAAAATTCGTTAGTTTCTCCGCGAGATTCTTAAACTAGAGATTTCAAGCTTCAAAATGCTTTTTTTTCTCCCGATACGACCATTTTTCACGAAGTTACGGCCTTTAAAAAATCACTGAAAAAATTGTGAAATTTTTTCTGCTCCTTCAATTTTTTTGCTGAGTCTATATATTATATTTTCAAATAATTCTGTAAAATGTTATAGATGTATATATTTATATATATCCAGGGTGACAATTATACGGTGGCTATTCGTTTTTCGTAGGTCTTGCGTGGAGATTTTCCGACCGAGAAAATTACGACTCTTAATGGTTTTTCAAGTACTCTCCGAAAAAATATAGGGTATCTTTTATGAGCAGCATTTGCCAAAAGAGAATGAGCATTCTAGAAAAAAATCAAAATTCTATTTTGTATACGGGAGAATGAAAAAAAAATTAAATTTCGAATACGAAACACTCCGGAAACACTTTTTCTGTGTATCCCGTCATCGAGACAGAAAATGATCGAAGATGCATTTTAAGATGGATAAACGGAATTTAATACCATTAAAAAAAAAAGGTTTTTCAAAGGAGTATTTCGTATTTGGAATTTAATCATCTTCGTTTTGCTGAACGCAAAATAGAATTTTGATTTTTTTCCAAAATTCTACATTTTTCTGGCACATACTCATTACATAAATACGCTGTATTTTTTTTCGAAGAGAACTTGAAAAACTATCAAGAATCATGTTTTTCTCAGTCGCAAAATCTCCGCGCAAGACCCTTAAAACAACAGATGGCCATATTATAATTGTCACCCGGTTAAATATTACACCATTCTTTCTACAGGAACGATTTTTTATATCCTACATATATATTATATAACAAATAATATATATTCGAATTATGTATATAGAATTACAATTTTATATATTATTTATTATACAATATATAGAGAGCACCTAATAAAGTCCCGTTAAAAAAAATTATATATATATGAACGGCAACAAATTTTGTCGACGTTTTGGGACCGCTTAACGTCATTTGGCGAAACACATCGCAGCGGCGCACTCTTCTCAAAATAATCGAGGCAATAACATGATAGCGTGGTAAATGCGTCGCAGTTCGTGAAGTGCACCTGGGCGCAGGGGGGGGGGGGGATATAAAATCGACCCGAATTTCG
Source organism: Ophion ventricosus (assembly GCA_963932345.1). Taxonomy (NCBI): domain Eukaryota; kingdom Metazoa; phylum Arthropoda; class Insecta; order Hymenoptera; family Ichneumonidae; genus Ophion; species Ophion ventricosus. Next base: position 20,489,193 of record OZ010711.1, on the reverse strand, counting down.
ACAGGAGGAAGATCGCAATAATACCATGTTCAACACCTGGTAAACACTCGTTTTCACGCTCAATTCGCTTCTTCGTCTCCTTTTTCACGGAAAATCAACGATCTTGTATCTATATTGGTTAATATTATAGGCTAATGTACATTTGATGCAGTTTGTGTATAAATACGAGAATGAAAAACCTCTTTGTACGACTCTCGTGAAATTCGGCGAGAGCATAGTTTAGAAAATTTTCTATCGTAATACTCGATGATTTTTTCATATGTTTATCCATTTGTTAATAAAAAATGGTTAAAGTCATTTTTTTTTTCATTAAAACTCAAAGGTTTCTTTTTTCTATCGCTTGGCATTTTCGTAATTTTCAAAATTTCAAAAAACTATCCAGTCATACATAAGTTTTATCATTATACTGGAAGTACATTTTGTTTTTTTTTTTTTTTTCATTTGAGATGAGCCTGTAATTGCCAGAAACACCTAAACCGATTGGCCATGCGGCAACGGTGGTACTTTCTTCAAATAATAAAAACTTCATTGTTTATCAATATTTTTCAATAAAAAAAAACTCAACCTCGACAATGCTATGTATCTATTGTGTGGGAAATCCCAACTTCGCCCTCCCAATACTCTCATCAGAAAAAAATATTGAAAATCGACCGGTTTTTTAAGACCCCAAGCTTATGTAGACCCGGTTTTTTTTCTTTTTTTTTCGGATATACAGAAAATACCCTTATCGTAGAATGCCCTTGGTTACGTAACCCTCAACACATGACCCTGTGGAATCAGCGCCGAGAAACGCACGAGAGAAATTTCCGACATACACAAGCGTACGAATAATAATCCCCGGGTATTTTGTGCCCGTCAACTGACGCGTCTCTGGCGGGCACAAAATACTCGGCTAGACCGGCATCGCTCATCGCAAACGCGCGGCCGAAGGAGACACGCTCTTATTGCTCGTGTGCTCGCGTTTTATTCCCTCTCTCTTTCTCTCTTTCTCTCTCTCTATCTCTCTCCCTATTCCTCTCTCGCTCGCGCGCTCTGTCAATCCGGTTGCGTACCGCATTCTCGTCGTATGTATATGCGTATGTAGTTGAATGTACAGTTGCGATGACCCAACGGTAACGACGGAGCGTAATAATGCTGGATGCAACGAGGGAGGACGAGCGACAATTTTTGAGTGAGGCGCGCGCGGCAGCCGTCATAATAAAAATAAAAATAAAAGAAACTAAACAAATGTTGAATAAGGAAAAGAGGTCATTGCCGCGAGACAATCGTAATGCCTAGAGATTTTATATTGACGCGGAAAAAACGTGGATGTTGTTCAGTGCAATATATATGCATGTATTAATGTATAATATATATACAGGGTGACAATTATATATCTACTATGATATTTTATAACACTGTTTATTATTTATCATGTTATGTACACAGAATTTCCCTTTTCTCGTTAATATTCCGTGTATATGATGTAAATATATAATAAATAATACACAGTGCTATAAAATATTATAATAGATATACATTATATATAAATATTTTTATTATGATAATTCTTTCTTTCTAATCCTTTATTTCCAAGTATACCCTTGGGGTTTTTTTTTACACAGTTCCCCCCTCTGTACATTGATACCCTTTGACGTGTTCCATTCTCTTTTTTTCTATATATAATCTCATATATTAAATCATATATTAAATATAAAATATTTTTTTTTATATATTGGGTCAAGTAAAAAGTTCTGAGCGTTTTCCGCTAGATGTCTTTAGTGAGCCATATTTCACGATGTATACATCGAATCGGGTCATACTATACGGCGGTTTAAAGGTGACATTGCACGTAAAAAAAAGTTCTTCGACAGTTTTGCGTTGGTGAAGCCAGTTGTGTGTTACAGCGTTCCAAAATGGAGGTAAAAAAAGAGAAAATTCGATACATTCTTCAGTACCACTATGACCAAGGTGACAAGGCGGAGCAGGCGGCCAAAAAAATTAGTGCTGTTTATGGACCCAATACAGTATCGAATGCAACAGCAAAGCGGTGGTTCCAACGATTCCGTTCTGGTAATATGAGCGTCGAAGATGGGACACGCTCTGATAGGCCAATCGTCGAAAATGTCGATAAAATCATGGAAATCGTCGAGTCGGACCGGCATGTGAGCACTTATTCCATTGCCCAGGAACTGAAGATTAGCCAGAGAACCGTTTGGAATCATTTGCATAAGGCTGGTCTCAAGAAGAAGCTCGATGTATGGGTGCCACACGAATTGACGCAAAAGAACCTTTTGGATCGAATTGACGCCTGCGATTCTTTGCTGAAACGTAACGAAATTGACCCATTTTTTAAGCGGATGGTGACTGGCGATGAAAAATGGGTCACATACGAGAACAACAGCCGAAAAAAATCGTGGTCTAATCGCGGTGAGCCAGCCCAAACGATCGCCAAGCCCGGATTAACGGCTAAGAAGGTTTTTTGCTGTGTGTTTGGTGGGATTGGAAGGGAACCATCCACTATGAGCTGCTCCCATCGGGCCAAACACTCAATTCGGACCTCTACTGTCAATAAGTGACCAGATTGAAGCAGGCGATCGACCAGTAGCGGCCAGAATTGGCCAATAGGAAGGGTGTTGTGTTCCATCAATACAACGCCAGGCCGCACACATCTTTAACGAGGCGCCAGAAGCTCCGAGAGCTTGGATGGGAGGTTCTATCGCGCCCGCCGTATAGTCCAGACCTAGCACCAAGCGATTATCACCTTTTCAATCATTTGCAAAATTTTCTTGATGGTACAAAACTGGCCTCAACACAGGCTTGTGAAAATGAGCTGGTCAAGTTTTTTTTACCAATAGGGACGAAGACTTCTTCAATCGCGGTATTATGAAATTGCCTTAAAAATGGACAAAAGTTATCGAACAAAACGGCGCATATTTGATCTAAATCAGATAATCCTATGTTAATTTCATCGTCGAAATAAAGCGAAAAAACGCTCAGAACTTTTTACTTCATCTAATATATAGCTGTATAATTATCATTATTCCTATTATTATTATATAAATTCTCTTTTTCTCTTTAATATTCCGTATATATGATGTGATAAATGATATAGAGTATTATAAGATATATTAGATAGATACTATTTATAAAATAGTTTAGCGAAAATGCCGAAAGGGCCGCTGTTCAAAAGACTATATATATATATAGTGTCTATAAGACCGCTCGTGCACACACTTACGCCCGAATCGATTGGGACTAAAGATCGTACGAATAATCAAGAGTTCGCATAATCGAAACGCAATTTTTTTCTAAAGGCATTATATACAATAGAAATTGAAATAAATACACAATCTATATTAATGATATATATATTGGGCATTCCACGCCAAATCGACCACTTTCCGGCCCGACCCCATTCGATTTGGCTGAAACTTCAATATGTTATTGTTTTCATCTTAAAACGCGTGTGTGATTTTTTTCAACTTCTTTTACGTAATCGCAAATACGTAGTGACTTTTTGAAAATATCGCCCTTTTTCTTTAAATGCTCATAACTTTCTGAAAAATGGACCGAATAAGATCTTTTTTTTTAATGTTCGTTTTAAAATGTTCCTTATGAAATAAAATATTTGAAAAATATTCAGTCATCTTCGACATGATTTTTTAGCTTTTTTTGAAGAAAAAAAAAACGAGTTTTTCAGAGAACGCCACTTTTGATTTCTGATTTTTTTTTGTAAAAAAATATGATAAATTTAACATTTTTTTCCGCCAGATCCATCTTGGTAAGATTTTTCTTTGTATTTTTTTTTCTAAATCTCTAATCCAATTTTTTTCTAAAGATTTACATTTTCGAAGGTATTAAGGTTTGTCTCCCAGCAAGAATATCAGTTTTTATCAAGATTCTCATGCGGACGTTTTTCCAACTCATCATATACCATGGAATCAGAAAGCCAGTACAATCGCTGCTGTAATCCGTTTAATTTGAAGTATCATTTATAACAGAATGGTTTGCGGCAAGCATCTGTCAATGTCAAAAAACGTTCAAGTTGAATCGTTTTTGTTTGATATGCACTGACTGTTTTTATCGGCGGAAGACTACAATAATGCTGTGAACGGTCTCCGTGATCGATTTTCGAAAACCAAAACCATTTCAGGAACTCAGCTGTTGCACTGTGTGATACCTGGCACAAATGGTGGTCTTATTGTTAAAAATTTCTCTAATTCAAGAGATCACAAATTCTGTAAATTATTCAAACGCCACAGAAATGAATAAATTCGTCATTAATTACTATTAAACAATTAATTGATTCACTATTTACTTCATTTCCCATTAAATAATGCCGTAAAAATAATTTAACATAATTGGAAAACTTTTCAAGTGAGTTAATATTATGTCCAAAGTATTGAGTATGATATAATTAACCATTTAAAATTATATTTAGAAAAAATTGAGAAAAAAATGGAAAGAAAAATCTTATCACGATGGGTCTGGCGGCAAAAGATGCTAAATTTATCACATTGCTTTTACAAAAAAAAAAATAAAGAATGGCGTTCTTCGTAAAAATCGCGTTTTTTTTTCTAAAAAATAAAAAATTATCTCGAAAATGACTTTGAATATTTGAAAAATATTTATAATAATAAAGCACATTTCAAAACGAGGAATTAAAAAAAAAAGATCTTAATCGGTCCATTTTTAAGAAAGTTATGAGCATTTGAAAAAAAAAAACGGGCGATTTTTTCAAAAATTCACTACGTTTTTGTGATTATGTAAAAAAATTGAGAAAAATCACATAAGCGCTTTAAGATGAAAACAATAACATATTAAAGTTTCAGCCAAATCGAAAGGGGTCGGGCCGACAAGTCGTCGATTTGGCGTGGAATTCCCCATATATATACAATATCGCAGTTTTTTCGAAATCACAAAGGGGTCAAGAGCTGCGCTAGATTCGCTCTCCTCAAGCTTTGGAAGAATTTGCAGTTTTTTTTTCTAACCTAAGAACATTTACGCTTTTACGCTTAGGAATCAAAGGACTTGGACTTTTCAAGTCTTGACACATAAGAACTACGCGAAATAATCGGACTAACACTGAAAGGCGAATAACGCGCTTGACACCACGCGGTTATTGAAGACCGCAGCGTATATTTCGAGCATTATATTTTAGGACACAATGTATATTTTGCGCCACGTTTCGGATAATTGAGCGTTCGGATTAACCAATTCGTGGTTCGAATAATCGAGGTTCTACTGTATATATAAATGTTATATAAAGATATCTAATAATTGTGACACATCTTACATATAATAATTATAACGTATAATACATTATATATGAGGACGAATAAAAAAGGGTTTCCGTTAGAAGATAAACGCAAAAAAAAAAACAAGAAGAATAGAACCGACCCAATTTGTCAATTTTCGTGAAACGAAGAGCCTCAATCTCTCGATTTTTAATGGATTATGAATTATTGCTCCGCGAGAGCTCTTCCTCCTCTTTTTCTCTCTCTCTCACACACTCTCTCTCTCTCTCTCTCTCTCTCTCTCTCTCTCTCTCTCTCTCTCTCTCTCTCTCTCTCTCTCTCTCTCTCTCTCTCTCTCTCTCTCTCTCTCTCTCTCTCTCTCTCTCTTTCTCTCTCTCTTTTTGGCTATTTCCAGCCACCTGCAGCAACATTTACGACACATTTCGTATTCCCCTCGTTATTTTTTGCGGACTAAATCTCGGCGATTTTCTTTTTTCTTCTCTTCTTTCATCTCTCGTATTTACCTCAGAGCCGAACGATTATGGATTTTATTACGAGCGCGTAGGGAAATGCGCGCGTCCTACTCGTTTTTCTTGTTGTTATTGTTTTCAGGCACGACGCCGAAGTGGCTCTACGCTTCACTTAGCGCGCATAACGGAAGATCGCCCGGCGCTTTCTCGTCCAATGGAAATTGATACGACGATTATACCGAAAGTCTCATTCCCGCGCGATATTTTTCTCCTGTCTCTCTTTGCATGCAAATTTACGAGCCCGAAACGCGCTCTATGAAAACGGGAATGTGACGAGACGAGAAGTGAGCTTTCGAGCAGACTGATTTTTTTTTTGCACTAATGTAATGGCACGAGTCTCGGCCATCGCGTCACGAATACTGTTTTTTTTTCTTCTTCTTCCCGATCGGATACAATTGATGCACATTTTTTAATATAAATATTCGTCCGTGACGATATATATTTTTTTCCACGCGAGAATTCACGTACAAATCGTTCGGCCCGAATGAACGAACGTTCGTTTATTTCCACTTTCGCAAATTTTCAATTTTCTCCTTTTATGTTTTTCTCTCCCTCTCTTTCTTCCCCCCCCTCTCTCTCTAGTTTTTCTCCCTCCCTCTTCCAGTCTCTTTCGTTTATCTCCTTCTTCCCCCTACCGAGGCAGGAATTTCAGGAATTTTGAAAAGGTTTTTCTATAAAAAAAAAAACGCGAGGCTTCGCTCTGAAATCGAGCGAGCCGTGGGCGGCTTGCACTGCTGCACCCATTTCTTTCAATGCGGAGACGGAAGCAATGCGTTTCGGTCGACCGAGTTAGCGAACGAACGGTCGACCGGTCGACCAACGATCACGAAATATATTTATATATATATATATATATATTTAAACATTGTACAATATTGTATATTATTTATTATATAATATATAGAGAATACAGAAAGAATCTTTTGCAAAAATTACTTTTATATACGTATATATTGTTCCCACGAAAGAAATTTAAAAAAAATTGGAACGTTCCAAATGACAATTTGGATCTGTCTTTTGTGCAGGGTCGGAGCGTAGGATGGGACCGACACCGCGAGGAATCGCGATACATTGAAGAGGAGGAACTTTGGCTGAGACGAGGGGAGAGCCGGTAAAACGACGAGGATGCCATCTTCCCAGGTTGCCGCGAGCGAGCGGCGAAACGATAGAACTGTGAGTGTGTTGATGGGTTAAAAAAAAATTTAATTTATTTGAATGTCATTTTTATACGAAATAGAATGAGTTATTGATACGTGGGACGAGTGTGTGCGAGGGTTTTTCATTTTTTCTATACCTCCTCGGTCTTTTTCATCTTTCCCCTCTCCACCTTCTGCTTCTTTGTCTTCCGTGTCTTCACCTTCCTCTTATCTATCTTTTCCTTCCTTCCTCTTTATCTTTCTGATCTTCATCTTCTCTCTCTTCGACTTCCTCTTCCTTTTCTTGATCTGCCACTTCCTCGTCGTCATCTTCCCGCTCATCAGGTTTCCCTTCTTTATCTTCCTCTTCTTCGTCTTCTACGTCTTTACCTTTCTCTTCTTTATTTCCATCTTTTTCAAATTCCTCCTCTTCATCCTTATCTTTATTTTCTTCATCTTTCTCTTTATCAACTTTATCTTCCCATTCTTCTTTTCCATTTTCTTTATCTTCCCATTCCTCTTTTCCATTTTCTTTATCTTTCCATTCCTCTTTTCCATTTTCTTTATCTTCCCATTCCTCTTTTTCATCTTCCCCTTCTACATATTCTTCATCTTCATCTTCAACTTCCTCTTCTTCATCTTTCCCTTCCTCTTTCACTTCTTCCTCCGCGCCTTATTTTTCTACACCTTCATCCTCTGTACCCTCCATTTCTTCGTCCTCCTCCTCCTCCCCTTTTCTTTCTCCTCCTTCATCGCGCGATCCAACCCAAAACAGACTTAAACAAAAGTACATTTGCCAGAGACATCCTGGACGTACTTTCAGTGCTACGAGATTCGAGCAGGGTTTGTCATTTCATCTCTTCATCCGACCGGGGACGAAACGAAGCCATCGCTAGAGCTCGCAACTTATACGGACTCCTCGTCCTCGATTGATTAATTGATCGGGCTTGCCACCCCGCACCACATATCTTCACTTTAACCATATCTCGAAAGTCCGCGTCATCGATGCAATGACCGATTCTTTTTAGCGAATATCCCTCGAGGGCTTCTTCAACCCCTTCGCGACCCCCGCACCCCGCTCGCCTTTTCTGTCTCGACGCAGCTCGTCCCACGTATGCACAGTATCGATTGGACGAACGGGGAGAAATTGCGTCTCTTCCGCCAGGAATTACATGAACGAGTTCACAATCTTACTCGCGTTACAAAATTTCAGTGTCTGCCTGTACGTGTGTTTATTTTTCGTGTTGAGACCCGATGATTTATGAATTTTTGGAAGATGTTTTCTCGCCCAACACGTTTTGTGTTGTGTAAAGCCAGTAAAAAAAGATAAGATAAAAAATAATTTAAAAAAAACGCTTTTCATCGTTGCAGGCCACACCGCACGAACCTCCGAAATTGAAGACGACACTGAAAACACCACCGAAACAAGCCACGAATCCACTCCAGTTCGTCAAAGTTGGCCCATGCTCGCTCTATCGCAGTGCGCAGGAACAATTGCAAAAGGTCCAGGAAACGAAGAAGATCAAGCAGGAGGTACGCGATGACCCGGAGGATTGGCAATCGGTGAGTGTTCGTCCCTCCAAAACTCTCTCAATTGCCTTTTTATTCTCCAAAAAAAAAAAACAATCCCAACAATATTACAATAATTTTCATCACACCCTAACAATTTCAATTCCATTCTATCCACAACGAACACATTGCGCAACGATATTTTGCAAACCGATAAATAACAACAAGCATCAAATATTCAATCACGTTTGTAGAACCTGGACAACTGGAAGAGCAGCCGGAGGAAGCGCCAGGAGCACATAATCGAGCGTGTCGTCGAGGTGAAGAAGCTCGAGCTCGAGGAGCACGATCGCCAGAGACGCCGGAGCAAAACGTTCTCGGAAATGATGGAGGAACGTGGCAATCGTGGACGCAAGCTGAGCATGAGCCTCGCCATGTACCACGAGGAGGACGCAAATGACCTGAGCGATTTGGGCATCGGCACGAGCAGCGGAAAGAGCTCAGTCAGCGGTGATACACACGACGACACGCAGAGCGTCACGGTGAGCTCTCGAATTGTTAACGCTTACGCGATCTTACTCCCCAGTTTGTCCCTCATTAAGTGCCAATACACTATTTCGGAGATAGGAAAATTAGGTGTGACTGATGGAGAACGTTGATTATTATGCAATCGGTGGAGAATACAAAAAGAACGGCTAGCGTAGGAAAATTTGTATTAATATCCGTAAGAAAATCCATTCGGGATTGATTGCTTTTGCAGAGCGATCGCGACAGCGAGATCGAGAAGAATCAATCGGACGTGGAGAATCCGAGCGAGAACAACAACATGCCGGAGACCAAGAACGAAAGTTCGAGCTTGTTGCCGGCTTCGACGCCACCGCCGCCGCCAGCACCTCCATCGTCACTACCGCCGCAACAGGACCAAGAACAAAAGTGCCCGATGACCGAAGTGATACAAATGTCGACGAGCGCGAACAATAACAACAACAACAACAACAAAACGCCGACGACGCTGTACGACAACGAGTTTCGTAGCAGCGACAGCCGTGAATACGACTCGGGTAACACAGCGACTGCGAGTTCACCCGAGCCCGAGGAGTACACTTACGAGGGTGCTATACGGGGCTACGTGTCCCGTGTATCGCAAAATATACCCCGAAGATCGCTGATGAATCTCGAGGCCTCCCGTGACCCTCTCGGGCCGAGATCGAGCGAGGAAAAACCGCGCCCGAGCTGCGACGCCTGTCCGCCAGCCGTCAAGGTTGACGTCCTGAAGAGGAGGGAAATATTCGAGCGCGCCTCTCGCAACAGCCACGACGAGACTCGAGCCAACAACATCAATATCGCGAACAACAACAACAACAGCAACAACAACAACGGTGTTGGTGCGCGCGCCACGAGCGAGGTAGGATCGATCGGGACGCGTCTCTCGAGCCTGGATAGGGGCACCCGCGAGGACGCGGAGAGCAACAAGGAGGCGAGAGCCGCCACCAGGAGGCTCTCCGGCGACATGAGCTCGATCCGCGAGCGTCTCACCCATCTGGAGAAGCAAACGAGCGAGCGCGAGAACAAAGCTTTCGCTAGCCGAAAAACGAGCTCGGCCGAGCTCGAGAGATCCCACGGTCGCGAGAGAATCTCCGAGATACTCCCCGTCCAGGAGTCATCGTCACCGAGGATCGCGAACGACGCAGTTACCACACCTCAGGATTCTCGTCGCCACGATGCCGACGACAATGACGTCGAGAAGGCCAACGACCCGAACGAGCAATGCTCCCTCGAGGACGAGGCACGTGTCCAACTTCCAGAATTCTCCAACACCGCCATCAGCGAGAGAAGTTCGTCACCCGAGTCCGAGTATCGCAGCGACCCGATAACACCGCGCGCCGCCTTTCATCGCAGCCTCGATTCCCTCGATCAACCGTCCGACGGACACGACAACTTCGAGCGCGTGCAGAGCCTCGAGGAACTAGATTACACTACAAGATATCCAGCCTCGAGCTCGTCCGCCGAGCTACTGAACGACCTGACCGACCGCGAGGACTCTGGCATCCATACCGCCGACGTCAGCTGCTCCGTCAGCCAAGCTGACGAACCCGTCGACGAGGAAGTCCTCCATCATCATCATCATCATAATCATCCGGAGACCATACACGAGAGACAGGAAATTCTCGCGGAATCGTCGCACGACGAACCCATCGATCCCCCCAAGAACGGTAATGAGAACGTTGCGAACGAGACACCGGACGCGACGGATCGACAGCGGGACGCAACAGCGGTAACAATCGAGGTGAGCCTTCACAACTTTTCCGAGCTAATGGGATAACATCCGCAGTTTCTCCGCCGCGGAACACTGAAGCGAATTCATTGATGTACGTAGAAAGTTGCAGAAACTGCTGCGATTAGTTGGCAGATAGCCCGGTCCGGGGTACTGCAGTCAAGTTAGACAGATAGCATTGTTAATTTGCAAGCGGCATCTAGTGGCGGAAGGCAGAACCAATCAGTCGACTGGAATATCATGGATGTCATGAGCAGCCGGCAGGGGCGGGAGTTCAAAAGAGCTAAGGGAGGGAATGTATCGATAGTGGGGCTAGGCAAAACCGCGACGAAAGTGCGTCGTGCCAGGCATCTCGAGACGGCACTTTTTACGTTTAAGAGCCCCGCCTACAAGGCACTTGTTGTAGTCTGCATATATGTTGATGTTAAACGCATCCCGTGGCATCACTTTACTTATCATCACTATCAGTAAAGTGGAGCTGAAAAAATTGTAAAAAAGGCAACAAAAAAAAAATTTTGTGGTGTCGTTCCACGCTCGGGGAACGACAGCAGCTAAAAATTAAGAGGTACTTCCGGTATCTCTGTCACGCTGCAATGCCGAAAAATCATTCGTATTGGGCGCCATTTAGCGACCATCTGGAGGCGTTATTTTTTACGACTTCCGTCTAATTTTCTCAGCATTGTACACTCACTTTGTCTTGGCTCTTTGGGGGTGTGGGTCCTCGGGAAAGCGGGAAATCTTTCACAAAAGTAAAGTAGGATGTGGGAGGAAAAAGAATTAGGAGAAAATAGAAAACATACTCTCGATCTCCGACTTTCCAGGCCGTTACCAGTCTCGATCGCGTGACAAAGAAAAAGAAAAAAATCTCGTCAAATTTCTCTGATTCCCTTGTATAGGATATGGCTGATACTACCACTTCCGCTTCTGGGATACCGTCGAATAGCGACGTTCACGAGAGTCACGTCGAGCTTCGTAGCTCAAGGAAGTTGACCAAGAGCGACGAGCAAGAAAGTTGTCAGCGTCCAATCGTTTATCAGAGCCCGCGGGTGCCGCGGCGAAAAGCGCCACCGGAAATGATTACCCGCGAGACGGAAGCGCGACCTGACGAGTCGACGAACGCCTCGACCAAAAAATCGAATACGCCAGAAACGAAACATCTGATCTCGAAGATACCGACGCCACTGCCGCGAAAAAATTTTAATGCGAGAACGAACTCGCCTAATCTTCCGGTAGCGCAAAAATTCACCTACAAGGCGCCCTCGAAGATTCCATCCTCAACGATGAAGACACCGAGCGAGGATTCGGGATCCTCCCTGGACAGGCAATCCGAGCATCGACGCACCGTCGTCGAGATCTGTGAAAAGATCGTCCTCTCGAGCGCCGATCTGGCCAACTCGCCACCGGTCACTCCATTCGTCACGGTCTCGTCGCACACCTCGAACCCAAACAACGAGGTTAGAAAGCTCCACGAGCTTGAGACTCTGCCGAATTGTTGAGAACGCTCACTCTCTTCCTTCATCTTGTACATATATATATAGACAGACAGAGAGATAGAGAGAAGGAGAGCGAACTCCAAGTTTGCGTCCCACGGCAAGAACGCAGAGAGATCGTGACTGCGAAAAATTTAAAGATATCGCGGAAAAATTGAGCCCCCAACGAGATGGCACTAAAAGCAATCCACTGACGCAACGGTCTATTTTTTTCAGTTGCCCTAAGTATCCACTTCAAGAAATGGATAATTTTTTTTTCCTTATTACGAAATTTAGACTTTTTTCTTAATGCTCTCGCACAAGATGCGAGAGTTTCGCGTCTTGTGGAAAATGTTATAACTCTTTAACAAATAATTTTTTCACGTTGCACTATTGTTATTTTTGTTGAGCAGAGTCCGGCATTTCGATTTCCCAAAAATTGAAGATAAAAATACGTACTCATTTGTGAGTTATAAACGAAAGCAGATCGTCGTTACTGATAGACCACGTGCGACGGCCCAAGGTGCCAAAAATAGTCGTGACCAAGCAATCGCCCTGTAAAATTCAGACTTAAAAAAAAACACCAAAATCACTATTTATTGTTCGTTTGGACAGCCTGGTCTCTATGTTTAACTTTTGCGACTCGACGAGCAGTCGGGGCCTCGAGAACAATTTTTTTGTCATAAAATAAATCAATATAAAATAAATAAAAACGAGAAAAATAATCAATAGAAGAAATAATCGAAATTGCACGTATGTCGTGAGTAAACCGAATAATAGCAATAACCCATTGCTCCGGTAAATAAAATTTAGAGCGAAAAATAGAAATTACCGTCGCTGCTCGCTACAAATCTTTTTTTCACTCTTCGCAGAAGGTTCACGAGTTTAATTTTTCTTTTGGTCCTCTCGGTAGTCATTTTACTGGAATTTTGCGTTTTACTGCAATTTCGCGATGGACTGAAATTTTGTAATTTACCAGAATTTGCAATTCACTAGAATTTTGCAACACTAGAATTTTGAAATTTACTAGAATTTTGCAATATAGCCGAATTTTGAAATTTACTAGCATTTGGCAAATCACAAAAATTTTGACTTTTACTAGAACTTTGCAATTTACTCAAACTCTTTAACTACTAGAATTTCCAAATTACCGCGATTCTATTTAAAAAAAAAATTTTTTCGTTAATGTCTCGGTAATCCCTCAATACGGGGGGGGGGGGGGGGGGTGTCAGGATGTACGATAAGGTCACCGTGATTTCGCGATAAATTCGTCATCGCGACCGACTCGCATATCGATTGATTAATGCGGCCCAGTGGACTCGCATCTGCGGGTCCGGCCTGAGCGAGAGCAAGAGAATGAGTGATAGAGAGCGTGAGAGACGGGCGAGAGATACGGAGCGGCGATCTCAGCAATCAGAAAATTCACGAGGCATCACTTTTTGTACGAGTCCAGCAGGTTTGTCACGTTTCGTCGCGATTATATAATCGTTCGGCAATAACCGCACGCCCAAAATATCGTTGCTGTTCTTGTTACTTACCACTGTCCGACATATTCGCCGATTAGCGATAATAATTTTTAAAAAACCGCATGCGTTACAATGCCCGTTAATCGCGCTTTGACCATAATTTTTTAACGCAAGTGTGTTTCTTTTATTTTTCGTATAATTTTAAAAACGAATGGACTCGGTTGGATTGTCTCAAAACATTTTTTTTCATTGGCTCTCTCGTTGGTCGGGCTCGTTGCAATATTTTGGATTTTTTATTCGCTATCGAGACGTCTCGAGTGCTCAAGTTAATTGTGAAAGTATTCGAGGCTAATATTTTTGTGCTTGGATATATATAGGAAAACACTTTGAAATCAACGGTTGGATTTGAAAAAAAGGCTGACCTCTAACGAACCTTCGCATAATTTACGTCCGTAGAAATTTCATTGCACAGAAATTTGCTTTCTCCTGAGAATCATTTTTTTAATTTATCTTATACGACGGAGCAAAAAATCAAATTTTTTGAGGCACTTTGACACTCATTTTACCATATATATATATATATAATTTTGCAATGTAATTATATATTATACCGACTGTGCGAGTGTGTCAGAAGGACTTATCGGAAACGCGCCCGCGGATCAAAACTATATATACGTGTAATCGCGATAACAGTGGTGTATTTTCCTTTTATTTCGCGTTTTACGCCAACTTGCCGGGCAAATATTTGCGCTTGAACGATTGTTTGCGTCTTACGAGAAATGTGGCGAGATCAGTGTGATTTCAATGTTTGTTCGGTGTGTTCATTTCCGTGGTTTTTTTTTCGTTCGATTTTTTCTCCAATCTCGCTGTCTTTTGGTATTTACCTAGTTTTAAAAATAAGAGAGAGAGAGAGAGAGAGAAAAGGTTTCACGATAACTCGTCGGCCATGCATGACGACACTTTTTACCTATCGCCAACTATTGTACAGTGAGCTCTCACGTACCCACCCGGCTCAGATAGACTCGTTTGAAACTTTCGTGCGAACTACGCTCGATGAAACACGACGTTACAATTTGGTTCTTTTTTCAGCAGAAGTGAGATGTCTTTTTATTTTTAACTCTGAAGCTTCACCCGAATGTGCTTAATCGTTTTTTTTTCTTTCTTTCTAGAAAGTCCTAGTTATTTTTTCCTCCGTTTGCGATTTTTTTTCTCGTAGCTAAATAATCGTTTTTTTTTTTTGGCAACACTGAACAAAAGTTCTGTCCGAGTAGCAAAGAGGGAGCGAGAGAGAGTGCAAAAATGTAAACCAATCACCCACTCTCAGCATTTCTCAAAAATTAGACAGTGCCCGTGTGTGTAGCTCATCGCCTGCTTTTATAAAAGCGCGTAGTGTATTAGTGTGTCATTTCAATTAATTCAATAAAAAAAACATATACATACAAAAAATCCACGCCACAATAAATATAAACCCATAACGATTCTTTCTTCGCCGCAGGAATCATCGAGCATGGTTGACAATCCGAACGAGAAGTCGACAGATCCGGTAGATCGTGCTTCGTCACAGCCGATGGAACCAAAACAGCGACGAATTTGCGAGACTCAAGAGGACGGAAGGGAAGCTGTCTCTCGTCCCGTGCCTGTTGCCGCAGTTCGATCTAGCCCATCTTCGAATCTTACATCGTCCGGTGACGATGTCTCGATCAACGTCTCGAGAAACTCGAACTCGCCGAGCCACGAAAACATCGTCGAGATCAATTTGGACTCGCCACTAACGTCCAAACAGGTTCGTGGCTTTCTTTTATTGTTTTTTTTTTTAAATAAAAATAACTGTTTCCGCATATATATATACAGTAGCGGCGAAATGTTTCCGGACAAAAATTCAAAAAAGTTGCGGAACGATTTTTTATGCCAATTCGCCGATAGTTAACATAAATAAATTTAATAGACGGCATTTTGAAGGGGCGGAATTCACCTTCATTCCGTTGTTTTTTAAAATATTTTACTATTTTTTTTACGACCAGTACCCTTTTTCGAAAACGACCATTTTTCACCTTTTTTTTGTTCCTTTTCTGTTTGACCCCGTTTACAGACAAAAAAATTTTAACGCATTTCTTTGACTGAATCATAAAAGGGGAAGCTCAAGCTTCAATTTTATTTTTTTTAAAGCTTCGGAAGATTTTTTTTTCTAAAGATATTTTGATTTTTTCGGAAAAAGAGACAATTTGAAAAATAACGTGTAACGTGAAAACGACAAGGATTCAAGGAAAACCTCAAGATAGTAAAAAGTTGAATCGGTTTTCGTTGAGTTCGCGAGAATTCTTTCAGATTTTTTTTGAATTTTTTTTTCACTTATTTTCGTTAAAAAATCAGATGATTTAATTACCGTAACTCGAGAACTAAGGGGTACGTGGTAAAATTTCAAGATCGGAAAAAATGTAATTTTCCTATTTTCAAGGCAAAATAATTATTTCAGATTTTTTTTGGCATTTTTTTCTCGAATCACGGTAATTAAATCATCTGATTTTTTACCGAAAATAGGCGAAAAAAAAATCTGAAAATTCTCGCGAACTCAACGAAAACCGATTCAACTTTTTACTATCTTGAGGTTTTCCTTGAATCCTTGTCATTTTCGCGTTCCACGTTATTTTTCAAATTGTCTCTTTTTTGAAAAAGTCAAAACATCTTTAGAAAAAAAATCGTACGACGCTTAAAAAAAAACAAAATTGAAGCTTGAGCTTCCCCCTTTATGATAACGGTCAAAGAAATGCATCAAAAAAATGTTGTCTGTAAACGGGGTCCACCAGAAAAGGAACAAGAAAGGCGAAAAATAGTCGTTTTCGAAAAAGGATACTAGTCGTAAAAAATTTAAAATAAACGGAATGAAGGTGAATTCCTCCCCTTCAAAATGCCGTTTATCAAATTCATTTATGTCAACTATCGGCGAAATGGTATAAAAAATCGGTCCGGAACTTTTTGAATTTTAGTCCGGAAAATTTTCACCGGTAGTGTAGTCCTTTTTATAGTTTTTTTTTCAAAGGCGCTTTTTTATATGTTCTATATTAATGAAATATAATGTTGCGCCGATAATAACAATAAAAAAGAAATAATGATATTAATAATAATATGTACGTATGTACTTATCTAGGTGTCTATACATATATAAATTATATATCCTGGCAGATCCCTCAATTGAATTTGACAAGCGATGAGGAACTCGTCACAGGTCTGACATTCCCGCTGGGACCTCCGACGAGCGTCGAGCCACCGAAGGAAAAGCCTCCACCGCCACCTACCGATCTAACCGACGATGAGGACAACGTACCGATCGAACCTCTCAAACGTTTGAATTCCACTCGAAGAATAAAAAAAGAATTGCGCACCAGGCGCTCCGATTTCCTCGGTATCGAGGGGGTAAGATAAAGAAATTTTGACAAACAAAAGAGAAAAAAATTAATTCTACGTTAAATTATTTATCCGTGTGATTCTCAATTTTCTGGGGAAAGATTTTCTTGCGAATCATAGTAAATGAAAAGACAAATGTACGAGAACTTACGTTGGAAATTAGCGGTTCTTTTTTAAAGATCGTTCCAACAGGGGTTTTTTTTCGCGAGGCAATTTCCGACTTAAAATCGAATGAGGTTGAAGGTCTCGATTGTAAATTGGCAGACGAACGACGATTATCTGGAGCGTGAATTGACGCTGACGAAGCCACCGGACATGGCGGCGATTCTCGCGGAGGAGCGACGCGTCGAGCAGCTGAATCGTCGGTCTTACGATACCGATAGCAATTACGAGAGGGACTCGAGCCACGAGAGAGACTCCGGGGTAGAGCTCGGTCACGCGGAGGACTGGAGAAAGCAGCCGGTGAGCCCGGACATGTCAGAGCACAGTCGTCAGAGCAGCGAGCCCTTCGGGGCGAGCGTAACGTCTTCGGAGGAGGACGAGATCACGAAGAAGGAACGCGAGATAATCGAGGTCCTGGAGAAGGAGGAACAATGGCGTTACGGGAACAATCGTGAGCAGAACAGGTAGAGACCCCAACCGTCCGCAATCTTCGGTCTTCCATCCACTACTTCTCTACCACTTCCGCCCAACTCTAAATTTCTGTCTATCCTACACATCCGTTTTTCTCTTCGTCAATGTTTTTTTTTTTTTCGAGATAAAAAATAACTTTGTATATTTCGAATAAAGTACGCACCTCGAATGTGGCGCACGTGACATGCGAATCGCGCAGTTATCTCTTTTGTTTTATATGGTTTTGGTTTTGTTCTCCACTTTTCTTTTTGTTCGTCCCTCGATAGCTGTGCATCTCTACTGTCCAACCTTCGCAACCTTCCTCAATCTGAATGTTTTCCTCTTTTATCAAAATTTCACGCTCTCTTCGGTTAAGCATGCACAGAAGATAAGATAGTAGGCGAGACCAACCAAAATATCCATTTCTCAACCATACGTCCCGGATGTAGTGTAAAATCAGTCGTAAGTGGCACAATGTGTTAGGATGAAACCTCCAATTTACAATTAAAATTGTGACGTTCTTTTTTCTTCTTTTTCTCTTAACGATTGTTGCACCCGTATTCGTTAATATTCAACTTTATAAGGGCAAAAAAGTGTCGAGAGTGAATATGTCGCGATCCTCGTCCGACTGCCGCTCAATTTTCCGAGCCGCTCGACTCTTTGCAGCGATGTCACACAATACAGTTTGCGTGTAAGGATGTACGGGAGAGCTGAACGAGAAAATAAAGCAGAATTTTAATCGTGTGTAGCGAACGATTGGGAAATTTTTCAAAAACATTTTTGTCGTACACAAATCAGTCGCACAGAAAATGTCAAACATTTCCCGTACAATCGTTTCGTTACGCTCTTCTATCTTCTTATCCGCTGAGAGCGAAACAAAACGTTTCATGATAAGTGCTGCAAAAGCGGCATGTTTTTTCAACGTTTTAGTCCACTTTTTATCGCCCTGTGTCTCTGCAAACTCCCATACATCCTTGGACAAAAATCCCGCGAACTTGTTCGTCGTTAATTTCGAGAAAAAAAGATATGCTCAAAACAGGCGCAATTTCTCTGGTGGGACTCTGTCTGCCTCTCTTAGCGAGACGAGCAACAGATGTGCGTGAAAAAAAAACTAAATCAAAAGAACGAAAAAAAAAGATTATTTTCAAACAACAGCGATATAGGAGAAAAACTCGCGCACAAACTGCGCGAGCTCGAGGAGGAGAAAATGCAGTTAGAGCGTGAACGCGCCCAGGAGAGCGAGGTGCGTCGTCGCCAGGAGGAAATCGCGCGCAAAAAGGAGGAGGACACACTGCGGGAAGAAATGGAGCAACGCGAGGCAGCCGCCAAAAGAGCATTGGATATCGCGAAGCGTTTGGAGGCGCACAAAATTCGGGACGAGGAGTGCCTTAGACGGAAGGCCGAAGAGATCAGGATACAGGAGAATATTGAGGCGGAAAACGAAAGAAGAATCGCCGCGGAGGCGGCACGTCGTCAGAACGATACCCGACGTAGCAGGTCCCAGGAAATCAATAAAATCAAGCCTCGCGAGGTAAGCCACGCCACATAACAAAATCGAACGTTCGCTAAATTTTTCATTGGAAAATCTTCCGTTCGGTCGACTAAAAAATTACCCGTTTTGCAGCAAATGACGCTGGCTAATAGGAACGATGATGATTTCGCATCTGGGGTGAGTCTATACATTATCACACTTTTATATTTTTATTTCCGTATATTAATATTTAATATTTAAATATTGAATATTCGTTTTTAAATATTTATATATTTTAATACTTGGAGGACCGAGCTCAGTAATTTTTTAATGTTTTTATTTCTCATTCAACTTTTCTAAATTGAACTTTTCTAGGCATTTAACAATTAAAATCCGCCCACCACTAAAACCCTAATTTTGTCACAGCTCGTTTTTCTCCCTCCTAAAATTCGTCTAATTCTCATTGAATCTCGTTCGACAGGAGGTGTTGCGAGTAGAGCGTGAACTGTTGCAACTCGAGCAGGAGGAACTGAAGCGCCGAAGAACGAGCGTCGCATATCGCCAACAGAGGCAGCTCCAATTGGCCGGGCAACTGCAGGAACAGTGGCAGTCGTTGCAGGACGTAGCAAAAGGTGCGAATACCGCGACCAACATCAACAACAACAACAACAACGCCATCATCAAAAACAACTCACCTCGCTGCAACTATCAAGCGTCAGTAGCCAACTCCGCACCCGTCAATTATCGATCATCGATGCCGAATCTTTGGCTGCAGGAAAATCAACGGAGAAGACCTCCACCTCCTCCCGTGCCGCCGTCCAAACCTTCGAGGCTCGTCGAACAAATGCATCGTGACGTTACCATCAGGTAGGATACCTCAATTCGGGAAAATTTAGACTTCGTTTTTCTTTTTTTTTACCTGAATCGAAAACAATATATTCAAAACGTCAATATATAATAATAAATAATATAATGAACCTATAATAATATTAAAAGAATAAGAATAATGATGATGAAAAATATTTGAAAAAAAATCTGCCTAAACAAAAATCTATCATTAAAGATTTTGTGCATTGAACCAAGCGATCTGCGAACTAATTCATCTTCGACATATATATGTTACGGTTAAAACTCGTTTCCACTTTAACGGCACGTACAAGTTCGACGTAATCTCACAAATTTTCCAACCCAGTATTCTCATAGATATTTAAGTTTTTTTTTTTCGAAAAAACAAAGCATCAGGCTCTGCAGATTTCCCTGATCCAGAATTTGACGATTTTATTTTGTCATAAATATTATTCATCTCTGAGAAATTTCTGTTCAAAAGTTTCCGTTATCCTCCCGAACTCATAAACGTGCTTTCCCTAGTAAAAAAACTAGCTCTTACCGAACGCCTTCGTTACAACTAGTTTATCCTAGTAAAAACTAATTTACTGATAAATAAATTTGAATGTTAGTTGAAGCTCGTCAACTAGGGAAAACTGGTTCTAACGAAATGAATTAGTTAACCAAAACAAACCCAAACCCAAAAAAACGAACTATTTCTGATTGAGGTCAAAGGTTAGGTTTGTTTGTGTTTTTAAACATAAACATTCCACAAGGAAAAACTCGTTATAACGAAGGCGTTCCGTCAGAACTAGTTTTTAATAGGTAAAACGAGTTTAAAATGAAAACGGGTTTTAACTGTATATATATATATATACAGTTAAATATACACATATATATATACATACACATACAAACACATACATATATTTACATCGTTACGTTAGCCACACCTTCGTGGATATTCGTGATTAATTTAATTGCCAAACGCGTACGGAACATCGGACTGTTCGTTTTTCGTTTATTGTTGCCTCGCAGAGAGTATTTCCAATTTCCGGCTCCGAGACTTGCGCAATATCCGATTATCCATTTCGTCTGGTCACTCCCATTTTCACCAGTCTTCGAAGGCCCTTCGAAAATCTCGTCCTTTCAATTTCGCACACGTGCCACTTTTCCGTTGACAATATTTCGCATTTTTATAGTAAACTTTAGGCAGGACGTAACGTTATTTTTTCTTTTCTTTTTGAATTTCATAAGTATACGTGTGAATTTTTGGTACGATGAATTTTCTGCATCTGCCGGTCGTTTCGCGAGTCGAGCAAAAATTGACCGTGTAACAAATGCTTGCAGAAACAGCAGAATACCGTCGGCGGATTCGATACCGCAACAGATCGAGGGGGAGCGTCTGGTGCGGGGTGGTTCGACGAGCACGCTTCTGTCAAGCAACGCGGCCCAACAGATGACGAAGCAGACTCTCCAGGCTCTGAGCGCGGTGCCGCGTTCCCGTATCGTCAAGGGCGACGAATGGGTCCAGCGTAGAAAGAGCGACGTGCCGCGCGGTACGTCGCTCGAGTACAATTATCAACACTGGCTTATTCAGGTGAGCCAAAGCCCGTAATCCCGTCTTATACCGACAGAAAATTGTTCGATAAAGTTTACCGAGACGGGAGTCTAACGAGGAACCATTGACAATTGTTAAGGAGGCGGAACAGAGGCGAATAAACGAGAAAAATCAACGCTCAGTCGTGACGAGAAAGAGCCATCAACAACACGTAATCGGTACTTCCGTGCCGTACAACGCCGCGCCCCAATCCTCAAGATCCGAGGGAAAACCTTTGCCGGACTCTATCATACAGACTCTTACGCAGAGAGTGCAGAACAGAGCGCAGGAGAGACCGCCACCGCCGCCACCGCCACCGCAGCGCAGACGGTACGCAACCGCCACTATGTCCGGTCAATTTGTCCAAAGCCCAACAGAACAAGATACTCACGACCTAATCTCGTAACACGAGATTATGCTACGGTGTGCTTTGCGTATGTGAATACCCTAACCCTTGCTTCGTATCGCACCCTCAAATGTATCGCCTCGTCCTGTAGACCGGAGCAAAGCTCGAGCCACGAACACCCATCCCCGATGCAACACCAAACGCCGCAACACGCCGCGATGCTCCAACACCAGAAAGTTCATCAGTTCGCGAACAACGCCGACTCGCAGGAGAAAATGCTCAGCGTCAGCGGAAAGAAGAAGTGCTCCCATTGCGGCGACGAATTGGGTAAATCGAGTCCACCAGTTTTTTTTTGTTTCTGCCTTTCAAGGCTTTTTGCGCCCCCTTTACCGCTTGAGTAAAGCTCATTTTTTACCGTAAAATAGGACGGTAGAATTGTTTGGCAAAAGAAAAAAGTTAAACTTTTTTTTTGAGAGCGCCGAAGTGTTTTCCTTATCGTGATGATATCGTTGCAGGTAGAGGAGCCGCCATGATCATCGAGAGCCTACGGCTGTTCTATCACATGGAATGTTTTAAGTGTTGCGTCTGCCACGTGAGACTGGGCGATGGTCTCATGGGAACGGACGTACGAGTACGAAATCACAAGCTTCACTGTCACAATTGTTACTCCAGTGACGACGGTACGCAAAAACGTGCGAGAAAAACACGTCGCGATTTCTTGTCGAGAAAACAATCCTTTCGAAATCAGCGGAGAGTTTGGTCACGGCGAGTTCACTCACTTCGCACGGTTTTACGTGTTCCTCTTAACTAGTCAAGAGAGAGTTTCAGTACAAAAATGTTCAGATACGACTATTTCAACATAGAAAAAATCGTATTTTAATAAGGGATAATTTTACATGTACATGAAAAATCACTCGATTCTTTGCTTTGCAATCTGTAATATATTATAGCGAATTTGTTGCTATAATTTTACGATCTAATATAAATTTTCAAATGATTTATTCTCGCGCGAATTTCACAGATTTCACTGTGTTTTCGGGGGCTGCGGTTCTCATACAACAATTTGGCACGGCTAATAGATCAGTGGTTCCGAATTCGTAGCGTTCCCATGCTCGCAAACCAATGCCGTCGCCGTTAACTACAGAATTCTCGTTGAAACATTTTGCAACCACGATTTTTTTTTCAATACCATTTTAATTCTCGAAATCTCTGGAAAACGCGTAACTCTCTTTGTTCCCACGTTCATCCAATTTCTCAATACGAATAAAACCGAACAAGAGAACGATCCTTACGCTTATTCCATTCGGAAATGCGCTTTATCTGCCAAACGTTGGATTCACTTATTTAGTCTGAGTTGTTGAACACGACCGTATGCACCATTTGTGACATATAAAAAAAAATCAGCAATCTGATTATTTTTTCTTACCTTTTCCAGGTGTCAAATTCAGCTGCGTCTAGAGGACTTTCGACAATTGCAGCGATCCGACTAACTTGAATATAGCACGTTGCGTCTATATTTTTTAAGCTGTAGTTGACTCCGTATTTCTTCCTCATGTCGATTATCCCCGGATCGAAAGTAATATACGCGTGAAGGAAAAAAAAAATGAGAATTCATTTGATCACGTGCAACGAAAGGGAGCTTCGTATGCAGTTTTTTTCTCCCAAGACGGGAGAAATGTAAATAGCCTGTAATGTTTTGCTTCTTGTTTTGGAATTCAGTGGGCGAGAAATTTTCGCTTGATCGATCGAAACTGTGTACGTATTTGGGAGGGAAGCGAGAGCACGTTTCAAACGCTCCACTTTGACCCTCCGTGTACATTTGTTGTATTATATGGATGTGTGATATTTATGCGAGGAAGAGTCCGGTACGTACGATCGCGCGAGGTTGAACAAAAGTTCATTCGTTTGAAGTAAAAATAAAAACAAAGCCGACGAAATTATTCGGAAATTCTCATCGACGTGACAAAATATATATACGAATTAAAAATACAAGAAAAATTCCCGATTAGAAGCACGTTCCCGTTATCTATAACTATTAAGAAACACGCGTATCACCTAACTGTACTATATTGTAAGATACATGTATTATGCTGTAGAAAAGTATAATTTTATATATCATTATTATTATTATATCGTATGAACAAAAGAATAATAAATGTTTAATATGTCATTTAATTGCATTATCCTTATCCCAATGCGATGGAATAAAGATAGCATTAGCTCGACTCTATGATTGTCGATTTTTGAAAATTATTTAGCAATTGTTTCCATCTTACACGTTTATCGTAAATGGGGTAAGAGGGTTGGGGTGCATTGCGCAAATGAATTTCCCACATCAATTGTTGTTTATTCCAGCATCGTATTATTCAACGATATATCAAGTTTCGAGGATTGTGCATCAAGCTTGTGCCCACGAGCTTCAATAATCTTGGCGAACAAGCCATCGTTACAATGTTCTCCGTCTACATTATTTGGTACGATTCAACGTGAATGTAACGGGCCACATTTTTTTTCGTTTCAATTTTTTTTTATCATTCGATTCGCTCACTCATTGAGTGGGTATATATATATATATATATATATATATATATATATATATATATACACATATATACCATTTGATATTTTTCTCTCGTCACTCAAACGTTGCCAACAAATTTGAATTCGAATCCGTAATTTCCTACGTACGTTCACAATATTATTCAATTAAAGATGTACGAGGTATTTCCGGAGCTGGAATCTGCAGATTTTCAGATCAACTTTCGATGATGTGTTAATTTTTTTACAGTAAATTCTTCGCCAGAGGTTTGAGGGACGTAGAAAAAGAACAATAGACTAAGATGAGGGCTAATGTCCCCTAATTCGATGGGACTTTGTTATTAATACTAATTTATTTTTTTTATATATATATATATGGAAATAAACCTAGAATTTTTTAGCCTCGCATTAATACGCATAAGCATTACAAGCGCACTTTTGACAGTTCATTGTAAGAAGACAAAGGGGGGGAGAGAGAGAGAGAGAGAAGAAAAATGAAAGTATAAAATCACTCTTTGGTAATCTGTAAAGATGTAGGTATCGGGTGCAGAAATCGAGCTTTCAATATTCGAACACTCCGTGACGCATTTTTTGTTTGTTTGCGGAGAAAAGCCAAAGAAGGTACGTCCGTTTTGCGTATAATTCATTTTCGATTTGTTTTTTTTTCCTTGTATTTTCGAGCTGTCAATCCACAATCCAACACGCGTCGACTGGACCCCGACTAGGATATCGGCGATGCATGGAATCGGCGCGCCTTCGATTCTCGCGCACTCTCGGCTGCCGACACTCGTACAACGCGCCCCATCGTTTCGACGTAATGCGTGTCGCGAGATGCGCTCACTTCTTCTTCGAATTGGGGCTCGTCGACTGAAAGACGCTCGACGCCGACATCAAATTCTCGATGTACTGTCCGAGAACTTGGTTCTCGCTCCGCAACTTGAGGTTCTCTTCCTTAACGCTATCCACTCTTTGGGACAGGTCTGCGAAAATATTGGATGAGAAATGTTACAATTTTGACTGAAAGAGGAAGATCGAGTTGATAAATCACGAGATCAGATTTTGTGGCTTTTGATAGGGAATTTAGAATTTTTTATGAATTTGGAATTTTGGAAATGCAAGATTCTTTATTGCGCAGTTTTATAGCCCGCGGTGATTTACCTTTTTTTTTTATAAAAAAATTAATAAATTCTGGAAAAAATGACAAAAATCGAAAAATTATTGGAAACCCGTGAATCAAACCGCAATTTAAAGCAGATCGATGATTCAGTGGAGCGACTTATTTTCGGCCGAGTTGGGGGCAAATTTGGAACTTTTAATATTTTTTTTGTAATCCTATATCGATGTATTTTTACCCCCCGAAGACGAATTCACCATTGATTTCCCCTAAACCCTCAATTTTCATTCAACATCGTTGAAAATGCATGGAATGTGGCTTTGTTCCTTCGTCAAAGTGTTACTCGTAACGTTCAATTGAAGGCGGGCAACCACTTTCGATGCGTTAAAAAATCAATTTTTTTTTATTTCATAAATCATTAGCAAAATATCTTAAGAATACACCCTGAAAATTTCAAAACGATATTCGGATTCCTTCTAACGGTATGTATATAAATGATAAAGACTTTCCGCTCAAATCCCAAGCGCGCTCAGGTGTCCACAAGTGCTCAGGTAGATTGTTTGGGTTTATTTGGGTTTTCATAATCCAAACTCGACCGTTTGGGGATTGGCTCCAAGACATCTCCATTCTGGGTACAAAATAATCGAGGTAGCAGCATTTCTTGCTGCTATTTTATTCAATGAAGGAAATTTAGCCCTACTCATGGTTACGAATGAACCACAAATCGTAGTTGGCAGGCAGAGCTACGGATATGCCAAGCAAATGGATCAGATACGCGGAGCTCGGCAAAATAGAAAAAGTTTATTAGAGACAAAAGAAGCTCAAAAAGCTCGTAAAGAGGAAATGCAAGCTTCAAGTGAGTTGCATGAGGAAGAGGAAGGACTGCTGTGTGGTGCTGGAACCGCTGATTAATCGGTGACACTTTATCATTTGATTAAAAACATTTGACTTTGAGGTTTTCGTTTGTGAAAATTTAAACGTGTTTTTCTCGAAATCACATTTTTTTAATTTGCGGGAAGCATAACTCAAAAACTAATTGATGAGTCATCTTCAAATTTGGAACACGTTTACATAATATAATTTATTAAACCATGAACCTAAAGTTGAAATGATTAGTTTAAAACATATTTATTATTGCAAAATGCCGGGAAAATAAATTCTAAAAATCGATCATTTTTTTTCAAACACGTTCCAACATTTCATTCTCGATTTTTTTTTTCAAAATTTAGGTTCAGGTTCTTAAAAAACATCTCAAGTATATATAAAAATTTGTTGGACTATTTCAGATGCAAATTTCGAGCTGCACAATTCCCACAAATCGACAACGACGATGAGGACACGCCAAGGGACACAGCGGATTACACCTTAATTAATGCATGAAATAACTTGAAAAAATTACCAGAGCTGTATGAAAATATGAATAAATTATTGTCAGAGTTGCAGAAATTTCCGTTTTTTTTTCACAATAAAAAAAATTCAAAAAATAATCTAATTTTCGGTCTCCTAAAGTGGTTGCCCCCCTTAAGTAACCCCTTGCAAATGTGGGGGTGAGAAAAAGAAGAATAAAGCGTTTGTTCGTTCATTCCGTAATGTTTTTCTTAAATGTACTTATAGTGGATTTTCAATAATTTTCTATGAGAAGAATTTTTGTTTCTGTTTCAGTGAAATTGGTGGACTGCTTGCGGGTGAAGTTGCAAAATTGTCTACAACATGCTTTACTTTCATGGACAGTGCCACCCCTTAAAACCCTTTTTCCACCGATAAAGAAATATACGTATCTAATAGTTTTTGACGCTCACTTTCTTTAAATAATAATAACATTCCAATACCAGCATAAGAAAAATATCAAAAATTGACTGTTTTCTTTTATACATAGATCTTCTTCTGTAAAAGCCTGGATTGACAGACAGCACTCGTGGCACCAATGACAAAAATTTAGGATCCCATGCCTAGCAAAAAAACCACTTCTGCTCTCCTTACCGTCCAAAGTGTTCTGAAGCTCCAGCACTTGGGAGATCAACCTTGCCTTTTCCTCCTGTTCGTCCGGACTGGCATCAGGATCGAGACCTGTTCCGGACAAGTAATTAATTTCGCTGTACCTCGTGTAACGTATATGCTCGGCGGGGAATGTGATCTACGAGTGATGGAGGACTCACTGTTGGGGCTGCAACTGCCGTTGGTGAAGGTGGACGGTATGGAGTCCATGCTACGTCCACGCGCAAACGGATCCGACAAGTGAGAGTCGTTGTCGGGTATATCCTCGTCTGGTATTATAACTGGCGCATTCGAATGATAAATTCAGCCGTTCAATGAAAAAAATCGTAAGAGTAACATGGAGAAAATTGGAAAGTAGGTCGCGACTACTCGATATTGCGTATTTACCGTGACAACGAGGCGTCAGAACGAGTTACTTTACCTTGGGGATCGTCGTCGGCCAGTGGTATGCTGCTCATGTCGTCCTGGAGTTTCGCGCTCGTCATGATCGAGGTCGACATCTCGAAGAAGCCTGACGATTATTGTTTGACGGGAATCGAATGATTTTTTCTACGGTAATATACGAAAAGCGTAGCCAAAATACACCGCGACCGCAGTTTTCGCTGTCAAACTACCACCGCGAGAGAGCGCTGAATATCGATCGGTCCATTCACCCTATTCCTTTTCAACCATCGAGACCAATCGATATATTAAAAAATTTGTTGTGTATTTAGAGCCAAAACTGTCGACGTTCTCGGAATAGTTTTAAAAAATTCGCAAGGGCTGTAGTAAAATTGTATCAGAGGTTGATAACCGTTGAGCGTTCTACCTTATCGACAGTCGGAAATGAAACGCCATACTACCTTACCGACGGTCGGTAACAAAGTTACTGTACTGATGGAAAACGTTTACTGTGCTAGATTTACCATGCTCAACAATAAACGAAACGTGTAAACATTCGTCGAAAGATTTATGCTGGAATCGTAAAACGTTGAAAACAGAAGCAAACAACGAGGTTATGTGTCATCCTGCCAATTGGCGCCACCATATTGGATAATTTGACCTTTGGCCGCTGCACAACGCACCCAGTAACAGGTCGCGGCGCTCAAGAGGAAAACGTCCACACGCGCTCGAGCGCGCTTAGCTTGGAGTGGGGGGAGCGCAGGAGGGGAGGATACTTGGCAGAACGCAGTGATCCCTCTAATGCGCGTAAAGAGTCTCACAGTCCGCGCCACACTGTATTTATTTTGATTCGGAAGGACCACCAAGTCCAACACTCGTATACGACGGAAATATCGTGACAATAAAATTTGTTCGTCGTGACGATAAGAAAGAAATAGGCAACGGAGACAAAAGACGAAATCACAGTCGCTCAGCTGATCGAACATCGCCTCGGAGTGTCGTCGACAGCTCGATTTTCATTTCACTGGCGCACCAAATCCGAACGATTGCGTCGTCGAATAAAAAACTGTCACAAAAGCCAACTGCGTCGCAGCGATCCAAGTGCTGCTCTTGTTCTTCGAACGGATTGAAAATCCGTCGAGATGAGCGTCACACCAAAGTCCTTTAAGGAAAAGCGTTCCTTCGGTAAGACAATAATATGTGAACAAAAAAAAAGCATTTCTATTTTCGTTATTCACTCGCGTTTTTTCCGAAGCTCAACGCATCGCGGACGTTGAATTGATACGGGAACGACATCCGAATAAAATTCCAATAATTGTGGAACGATACTACGGCGAGAAGCAATTACCTCTGTTGGACAAATCCAAGTTCCTCGTGCCGGACCATCTCACCGTCGCCGAACTCATCAAGATCATAAGGCATCCACCTCTCATCCTTCTTTTGCACCTAAGTGCGAAGTGTCTCCGTCTAATGTCGTTTCTTCCGATATCAGACGCAGACTCCAACTGCACCCGACTCAAGCCTTCTTCGTGCTGGTTAACCAGCGGAGCATGGCTAGTGGCAGCACCACAATGGCGCAGCTCTATCAACAGGAAAAAGACACGGACGGCTTTCTCTACATGGTCTTTGCCAGCCAAGAGGTTTTCGGCTGCTCAGCCGATCAGCCGGCCCATCCGCTGGTAAGCTCCCAACCACTCAGGTCCAGGGCTCCAATCAAACGCTTTTTCAATACTGATATACGCATACTTGAACATTTCCACAGTGAACCTCCTGCTTTGTAGCTATGTAGCACTCAAACTGTCCCATTAAAACAGGCCAATTGCAACTTTTTATAATTTTCTTTCTCAAAATCTATCCTACATATAGGGGAAAAAAGAAGTTTTGCTCGATTCCCACCCAATTCGACGTGGCATTGTAGAGACTGACTGAAATTTAAATTCTGCAGGACACAAAAATCGCGAGAACTCGGACCTCGGGCATTACTGGAGAAATCGCCTCTTTCTGGACCGGTCCGAAGTGAAAAATCGGACGCGACGAGAACACGAGGTACGCCCGGATGAGGATTCGACGAAATGTACGACGAATCTTTTGGCTGGAGAAGCACGTGGACGCGGCCATCTCGGAAGATGGAATTAGCAAATTATTAATGTGATTCAATAACAACGCCCCCGATCCCACAGGAGGGTGGTACTTGGAAAAAAAAAACCCGAAGAGGGAGAGTGAACGTCGCGGGACGAGTGATCGCAGGATGATACGAAATTTTCCGACGGCGACATTACGACGATGGCGGTGGCATATTCTATGATAGTTTATCAAGCGCGCGCTTATCTTTTATTTATAGAATGATTCGAGTGGGACGTTGACGCGGAATGACGGTCATTCGCGGTCGCAACGTAAACTCAAATTTCCGATGGACCCTTTAAACCCCCGCCAATGAGGCACGCGTGTGCGATCGTAAAAAAAAATCCAGATGTATGGTCTGCTGACACCGAATATACACGATTGCACGAAATCAACTCGCGACGTTACATACAGGGTGGCTTATTTAAGTGTTACAAGTCGACGTCTCAAAACGTATGCATTGCAACGGAGAAATTGCTTCGAATGAACGTTGTTTGGTTATGAGAGTAGAAAAAGATGAGCCTCGGAGTTTGGCCTTGGGGCTAAATGCCAAGGTAATGCGAAGGTCAACACCAACATTTCAAATGAGAACACGCGTTTTGTTTATTGTATATTCTTGTAGCTTATCTCGAGAGCTTTTCAAAATATTGTCTATAAGTAATTTTTCATCAATTTTTCGAATGAACATTTTCTTTGTTAAAGACACTTCTCATTAGCTATTATTAGAGCTCAACTAGAGAGCTTTCAAAAACACTATAAGTATTGGTTCATCAAGTACTTTTTGAACTGAAAGACTCGAAAGTTACAAATACCACCTGCAATGGCATCATCCAGAGTGCATCACATGGAACTTCCAAGTCATGTAGCTCAAATAGTACCAGTGACAGTAATAGTGATTAAAAAATACCTAACAGTCTTAAAAAGGTCACGAGTCAAGCTGCGAGAATATACAATCGAAAAAAGTCGGTTTTCGTTCGAAATTTTGGCGTTGAGCTTCGCGTGACCTTCGAAGATACATGCAAAGTCGAACACCGACATCCTTTCATCCCCTTTGAACGAAACAACTTTCGTTAGAAACATCTTTCATTGCAACGCCTCCGTTTCGACTTGTCAGCTTGTAACTCTTTAAACTGACCATTCTTTACGTATATACAAGTAGCAAAAACGACTACCGACACGATCCACCCGTCTCCAATGTACAAATATTTTTCCACAACCTCATAACCGCGCATCGTACAAGTCGCACTGTTCCGAAAGCTTCGACACAACGTGCCCCTTTCCGAGCGGTCTCATCGCGTATGCGCGCGTATATTCGTTTCTATTTCTATATATGTGTAAGCGTATAATGCAAAAATTCGCGCGGGAGTGCGGGCCGGAAGAAAAGATTCGCTTAGCGAAACTCTGTTACGATAATCAGTAGTTGGATGTGTCGTGTGTGTAATCGTCGCTAACTGGACAAGTGAATATACATATAAGTATATATATATACACATACAAACATACAAAATCTCAACGAGAGAGAGAGCAAGAGAGATGCAATTCACGAAAATATTGACATAAATATCGTGTTCATGTACATACATATATCGACGGAGAAAAATGTGTTTTTTCATTAAATGGAACAAAAAAAAATAGTATTGATACTCTACTGTCTACGTTATCCTAACTACTTCAGTTAGAAGTAGAAAGTCAGATTTATAATATCAACGGCTTAATATTTCAAATCTGACTTTCTGTCTGTCTGTTACTCAATCACGCCTAAACGGCTTGATCGATTTCAATGAAATTTAACATGTAGATAGCTTATGGTCTGGGTTAAGACATAGGATACTTTTCATTCTAATATCTAATATTTTTCTAATTATAATATTATATACTCAAATCTAATCTAATTATGAAATTCAAATTATTATATGATCAATGAAATAAAAAATGTAGATAGCTTATGACACATAGGATACTTTTCATTCTAATTCTAATATTTGACTCGAATCTAATTCAATTATGAAATTATCAGTCTTATATAATTATTATAGGACACAAATAAATCAAATCGAATTAAAATAGATCATATTATAATATCGAATCTAATATAAATAAATCTAATATTTTTCTAAAATCTAATGTAATTATCAAATTCAAATTTTTATAAAATACAACGAATCAAATATAATTTAAATCTGATAAAATCTAACGTCTAATATTTTTCTCATTATAACATTTAAAAAATCTAATGACTACATTTTTCATTCTCATAGAATACGAACGACTAAAATATAATCAAAATCGAATAGAATCTAATATATTACATATTTTACTAAATTCCGAATGACGTATATGACAGCCTTAAAAAAAAAAAATTCATTACGGGGTATTTTAACACAAATTGCGAGATCCATGTAGTCCTGTATATTTCCAATTCGATTCGCTTTTTTCCCCTTTTTTACGACGTTGTGTTCAAATTCGAATACATCTAAAAATATATATGATTCGAGTTATACATAACGTTAAATGATCTTTTTTATTCAGATATAAACAAATTATAATTTAGTTAATAGGATTCTAGATTACCTTGTCAGTTACGATGTAATGTATTTATAGCCTAGAATATTAACTTTAGTTTGCAACAAAAATTTTATGATAATTCTCTAAATTGACCGAGTTGTGACGATTTTTGTCAAGGGTCGATCACTCACTGCAATTTAGGCTCTTTTTTTAAATTAATTTTGCCTTTTTCTCTTACACTATGTTTTACGAAACTGTCGTATCTGAAAATCTATTCGTCTGGATCACTCGAAATTCGGTCAGAGCACGGTTTATAACATTTTCTATCGTCCCGATGATTTTTCCATATGTTCATTCATTTGTTAATAAAAAATGAAAGTTTTTTTTTTCGTCGAAAATCGAACTTTTTTTTCCTACTGCATAGCATTTTGGCAATTTTTAAGATTTCAAAAAACTATCCGGTCATACGAGAGTTTATTGCATCAAAAGAAGTTTTATTTTATTTTTCATTGCAGATGCGTCTAGTTGCCAGAAACACCTACACTCATTGGCCATCGCAGCAACTGCGGCACTGTCTTCGAATAATAATAACTTCATTGTTTATCAATATTTTTCAATACAAAACAACCTCAAACTTGGCAACACCATGTACACGATACTCTCATGAGGAAAAAATATTGAAGATTGACCTCTTCTTTCAGGCCCCAAGTTCTCATAATTTCTCCAATGAAACGTAATTTCCGAAACAAAAAAAAAACACTCGAAAAGTCGCGGCTCCCGCGGAGCGACGATCCAGCATCAGTTGCCCGTAGAGCGCTCGGTGGGGGTCGCGAAGGAGGGAGAGGCGGGGGGTGGCTCGCGACGAGTTCAGAGTGTGTGGGGGCGTTGTTGAGGTGGCAGCACGGATGCCTCTCACACGGCCCGTTCTCCTTTGCCCCGCGAAACGCAGTCGTACGGAGTCTCTCGCACGGGCGATACGCCTCCCGCATCGCGAGCCATTAACACTACAAAACACTCTTCGGGCTGCGCTCTCAGTCTCGCGCTGCTTTTGTGAGAACATCGCGTGAACACGGGGGATATCGGTGCAACGAAACCTCACACACACACAAAATCGGGGTGGGGGGCGCGCGCGTGATACCGCGAAAGAAACGTCTCTTGTTCCGCCGCGCGCTAGTGTATTATAAACTCTTCGGTTCAGTGGTGGCGACGACGGTGCGGGACTCTGCGAGCTCGTTCCAAATCCGTACGGTCGAGGGGATAATGCTGAGGTAAAAAGAAACAAAGGAGGGTTTGGGGGGGGGGGGGGGGGGTTGGCAGAAAGAAGAGAAAACGGTGTACAAAGGTTATGAAGATTGAGGTACATTGCGAACGCACAGGCTCGTATACAACATTGTTCGAAACGTGTGTCTCTCTATGTATATATATATATATATGTATATTCAATCTCCATCTCACTCGTGTTCCCGCGTGCCTTCCATACTCGGCTATCTCTTTCGACTCATCGACATTCCATCGGTATCTCACCTCACAAGCCTTTCCCCTCTCTCGCGCTCTCTTCGTGATCGCGTTTCTTCCGATTTGAGGACGATGCGAACAGGCTAAAAGTTCAGCCCACTTGTGTATCTAGTAAAAAGTCTATCCGTCGTTTCGCTTAGTCCAAGTCTCATAATTACACACGTATATATACGTGTGCGTCGTGTTGCGTACGTCCAGCGACGCGATCGCTATTCTATACACACACGTATATTTTGTCCGTCCTGTTTACGATCTCCTGACGGTCTGACCAAACTGCATCATCCGTTATAGTTTTTTTTATTTATTTTTCTTTAAAGTTCGAACCCGACGAAGCCGCGTTGAAACGCGGATTTGGGGAGGGGGATGTAGACTCCTTTCCCTGGCACGTGAAATATACACGCTTATTTATAGACCGGGCGATGTCTTCGAGATATTTCGAAAATATCACGCATATCGATTATCGTTAATCTTACGCGACATATGCGTCGCGCTTATTTCCATAGTTGCATTTTAATATATATATATATATATATATAGAACTATGAAAATGAATGGATTTATTATGGAAATTAATAATCAAAATAAAA
Source organism: Ophion ventricosus (assembly GCA_963932345.1). Taxonomy (NCBI): domain Eukaryota; kingdom Metazoa; phylum Arthropoda; class Insecta; order Hymenoptera; family Ichneumonidae; genus Ophion; species Ophion ventricosus. The sequence goes on along the minus strand of OZ010711.1, from coordinate 20,454,577 downwards.
AAAATTTAATAATGATGATTATTTTAAGGAAAATAATAACAATATATTTACGTATATATGTATGCGAAGTAACGACAAAAGTGGCCGAGTCTATTTTAAGCCCACGCCATATGAATCACGTATACACATATATACATCGCGTACATCCTGGTTCTCGCGTACGCAAGAGCCAGTTCACTACTGTCCTACTCTTCCATACATCCGCGTGTACAAAAGTGTCGGAACGCTGATTCCGGCAAAATGTTGTCCGTTGCGCGAGACCAAATTTAAGTTTGCCTCGATTACTGATGTTCGGAGATGCGCAGGCTTCCGGTACCGGCGTTGATCGCCTCGCCCCCCCCCCCCCCCCCCCCCGGTTCTTCGATTGCAGTTCCGAAAGACACTGGCCGTGCACCTGTTCGCGCGCATACAGCACGTCTATTGCGAGCACGCGGCGTGCGTAAGGTGGTCACGAAAATTCGGTAATTACCCGCTTCGTGGGAAGAAAGGGTGGCGCTGGCGTCGCTAAGTATCATGGCTCCCCGAAATTAAACTTTGCGCGATCAGATCGAGCGAAACACGGCGCTAAAAAAGGCTAGATTTTGTTTTCTTTCTGTTCGTTTCCGATGTCTAATGCACTTGAAGCAGCCTCGTCGAGTCGTTAAAACTTGTCAACGTTCGCGATATTTTCTCGCGCGATCTTCTCTTTCGGACCGCCATCTTGTAACCTCGCACGAAACGAGGATAGGAGCACCTTTTACCTATACACGAGGGCGTCGTTTTCATCGAGAAGGCGTCTCGTGGGCTTGTTAATGGCAGCGAGGAAAAGGAAAAAAAAAATATGTGGAAGTGTGGATGAGATTCTATCGCGCGTTGGTGTGTCCGTGCGCGCGCTGACCTTGCGCGACTCGGCCGATAAGTCATCGGCCTTGCGCGAACTCGTTGCATACTATATTCCAACCTCTATATGCATTGCTCGCGTATGGGTTCTCGTTATGAACCGATAGTCAAACGGCGAAAGGAAAAAAAAACAGTAATTATACAGGCATCAGTTATTAATATTATTACGATATAATTCTATTGCACATAACTATTTATACCGGATTGCCGGAAAAGTGACCTATAAAAGGAAAATCTAGATGCCTCGTATCAATACCTATCCGAATCACTCCGATCTATTCTCTACGATCTTCTTTACTTTTCGATAAACGAAGAATTTTTTTTCATAGACTGCACCGTTAAGCAATAAATAAATGACCAACTGACACACTAACGTAAATGCCTTAAACTTTGATGCAAAGTTTAAAAAATGGGTTGAGAAGGTCAGTCAGTAAAGTTTAGATCGTAACAAAAAAGTATTTATACTAGTCTAAATCACTGTCAATGGCTTTGAAAAACTTTTATGAGGAAAGTACATACACAAAAGAGAAAAATAAATATAAACCTAAGCTACATGAAAAGTCGAAAAAAGAAACAAAATTTTAATGCTCCGTTGCTGGAAAAGTAAAGATAGAACATAGATGGGGGTGATTCGGATAGGTATAGATGCAAGTCATCTAGATTTTTCTTTTGGGGGTCACTTTTCGGGCCACCCTGTATGTGTATGTGTGTGTATGAATACACAGGTGAAATAATATAATATCCTAATAATATTACTAACTGTTGCCCGTATATTCACGTTTATACTGTGCGCGCGTGGGTGTGTGTGTAACAATAGATAGGGAACAGTTGTAAGGTGTGAAGAGCTCCGAGCGAATGCATGCCCTATACGTACTCTCCTACACTTTTCACTGCTTTCCAAGTGAAAGAAAGGTGACCCGTGAACATTTGTGTTGCATGGAGAGACGCGCGGCGGCAGGCACAGGCACTAGACGGACCCACCTTACAGATATTTTTCAAACGTCACATAGTCCACGCATTTATACACACACACACGCACACACACCACGCAGAAGAGAGCGTGCTGAGGAGAACGGGCCGATGGCCAGTGGCCCGTGGCCTGGCCGTGGCTCCGTTGGCCGCGTTCACGTTCACCTGTCCAGGTAGCCCAGTCAGGTCACACAAACACAAACATAAATATACATGCGTTCCGAGTGCGCGCGCGGATACGCATGAGCACATCGCTACAGTGGCATGGGTAGAGGGTTACACGCGCAGGGACGCATATACTACGAACCCGCGTGTTCGGAAACAATTGGAAACTTTGTGACGAGTATTCCGAGCGCTCGTTCGTGATCGAAGGCTCCGCGAACCTCCTCAGCTACGCGTATCCCACCTGCTTTTAGCGCGCGGTCTACTGTATCCTGTGCTGCACGCCGATACACTATGGCTCTTCCGTACTCACTGCAGTCATAGGCCAGGCAAAATTTCGAAAGTAAGAACTTTTTAGGTGCAAATACGCAAAATTGATATAAGAGTAATTGGATGACGCTGAATCGACTGGCGATAATAATTTTGCAATCAACCCCCGAGAGATTGTTTAAAAACGTTAAAAAATGTTTAAAGTCCGTTTAATTCGGAACCTAACAATTTTATCGTAAAAAATGTCAAACAGTTGTTTGGGACATAAAAGTACGTAAAAAAGTATTGAACGTTAATCTTCGTATCTTCAAAAATAAGGGAGAAAAAGACGAATGAAAATTCATTTGCAAGGCAAAATCGCTTTGCAGCCAAAGCACCACTGGGAATGTAAGAGACGTCCATGAAGGGACGCAAGATATGTCTTACGGCGCATGCACGGAACGATAGAAAGAATCTCGCCTATGAGTGCGAACGGCATAGCCATATACTGCGTCTCTTTCCGACAGTGATCCTCAACCAGTTATTTGTCAATGTTCAGTTGTCATTTTTCAATACTTATACAATTAATAAAAATATAAAAAATCTCTAGAAAGTTAGTTTAACTCTTATTAAAGCAATATGTACCAAAAAAAAAACCCGAGATATGTACGAATTTGATATTTTATTTTTTGAAACTTTGAGATTTTCGCCTCCAAATTAAATGGTTTTTCGTTTTTTTCTCCCTTATTTTTGAAGATACGAAGATGTACGTTCTATACTTTTTTACGTATTTTTATGTTCCGAACAACTTTTGTTTGACATATTTTACGATAAAATTATTAGGTTTCGAATTAAACGGCTTTTAAACCTTTTTTAACGTTTTTAAACAATTTCTCGGGGGTTGATCGCAAAATTATTATCGCCATATTCGATTCAGCGTCATCCAATTACCCTTATATCAATTTTGCGTATTTGCACCTACAAGATCTTACTTTCGTGCTTATTGACTGGTCTATCATACACAACATGCACGTACATGCTACACACATACACAAACACGCATATATATATATAAGCTGTAGTAAAAAGAAATCCATTATTTGTGCATGAAATTGAAGGCAAAAATAATGGATTTCTTTTTACTACACCTAATATACATATATATATATACACGGCCGAATTGAACACGTCTATACTGTGCAGCTTTTTCATTTATACTCATGGGTTTGTGATTTTTCTTGCCTATAGCAGACCGCGCCTTTCAATACCCTGGATAGACATTCGGTGTGAGGATACAACGCGTTCGAGTGTTTTTCGCGTCGTGTCCGGATATATCTGCTGGGTGGTGGGATGAAGCATGTGTAAATACACACACGCGCGCGCGCGTGTGTGTGTAACTATGCGACACTTGTGATACTTGCGCAAATCGCAAACTTATGAATCAGCGCGAAACCGCGAGTTCGCGCTCACGTTGTTGGGACTTCGCGAATACACACACACACGCGCAGGCACACACACACACACACACCCACACACACACACACACACACACACACACACACACACACCCACACACACACACACACACACGTATATATAACTATATACCGGGTGTCCCAGGACGGAATGTCATTCCTGAAATGGGGGGTTGGGGGTGAAATTCTGAGTCGATTGATATAAGCATGTATGGTTCCCCTGGCGGAGCACCGCTCCGCCAGGCACCACTACACGCGCGTATCGCTCACTGACGTAAGCCCGCTCATCGAGCGCGCCTGATTGGCCCGTCTTTAAAAATTAATAATAATTCAGGGGTTGATCTGGGAACCATACATGCTTATATCAATCGACTCAGAATTTCACCCCCAACCCCCCATTTCAGGGATGACATTGCGTCCTGGGACACCCTGTATACATAGGATCAGCAACACATGCCAGGTTCGCTCTTCCGTGACCTTTTATCGTACAGGAAGTTCGAGGCCCTGCTACTCCTCAGCTTCCTCGCTGTGATCATTCGTTTAGTATAATACGCATCTGGTTGTTTCCGTGATTTCGTTTGGCTTCATTTGATTTCGCGGGCCCTCGCCCGTAGTCTTGGGTATCCATACTCGCCATAATGTAAAGTTAGTGTCTTAAAAACATCGGAGGGTGATTGCAATCACACGGGAATATATATATATAGAATCAATTAAAAAATCATTTTTAAAATCAAGTATTTTTGCGTTGATTTTTTGATAACCACTTGAACATTTGGAATGGACAGATGGTTATTGAAAAAATCAATGCAAAGATACTTGATTTTTAAACTTGGCAATTCATATGAGAAAAGTGGAAAAAAAATTGCTGCACAAGATCCTTTTTTTTAAATTTCAAGACTTTAAGACTTCAATTTTCAGATTTTAAGAATGAGTAATATTTAGTGCTTATTGCAAAAACAGTATTTAAAATCAACATTTGAATTGAATTTCAATAAATTTATTCAAATAGTTTATAAACAACAATTCATTTAAGTTTATTGAAACGGATATATATATATATATATCCATTTTCAAGTTTGGTGAAATTTGGTGAAAATATTAATTTTATAGACTATTTTCGCTACATCAGCTAAATAATAATAATAATATATCCGTTTTTCAAAATATATTTTTATTTATCTTCTGTGCTGCATCCACACTTATTTTCATAATGGACGATGACTTCTTGAAATGTTGGGCCAAGCATACTTTGTTCGGGTTCTTTTTTCAATTAGATACGTATCATATGAAAAATAATTGACGTGACACGTCGATCGGTTGATCACGCGTAGAAAGGAGATCTGAAACAAAGACGATACATTTTTTTTCACCAATTACTAATTTGACTTTGTTTTTTGCCCAGGACGCAATGGACAGAGAACATCGGGACGAGAGGGAGCAGGAAAATTTTATGGAAAGCGACGTAGAGGGCAAGGGTGAAAAGGAATTTCGTCATACTCCGATGCATCCTGATATGGAACACGCCGCCGACACCGATTGCGAGGTATCGACTCGTAAATATTTCGTAAATTTTTTGCACTTGTTCGATGTTAATTCGAAGAAGTAATTTTTTAAATTATTACGACAGAGAGACAGCGAGAGAGAGCAACGGTCTAACAATTCGGAGAGTCTTGATCAGGACAGGGTGGAGTACAAGTTGGGCCGTGATTTTCGAAATTTGAGCCACAATCCGAGCATGGTACACTTGCACGCGGGTATCGAGCATCTGAGCAACGCTGACGTCGAGGTATTTTTTTTTCCTTCCTCTGGAGGATCACATTTGGCCTCGAAATTTTTTGTCCTACTCATTGGGTTTTTTTATTTTCATCTGTTTTACGACTCGAAGGTCAAACTGGCGAGAGACGTGCGAGGCTCACTGGGCCTGGGACTGTCGTTGGAGCTGTGCGTCGTTTGCGGCGACCGTGCGAGCGGACGACACTACGGGGCGATAAGCTGCGAGGGATGCAAGGGCTTCTTCAAGCGCAGTATACGCAAGCAGCTGGGTTACCAGTGCAGGGGTAGTAAGAGCTGCGAAGTGACGAAACACCATAGAAATCGGTGCCAGTACTGTCGACTGCAGAAGTGCCTCGCTATGGGAATGCGCAGCGACTGTGAGTCTCTATTTTCTTATCGGTGGTCTCTTTTCCCCATGACTTCCGTAACTCGTTCGCGGTTCTGCATAAGTGTGGGGCACAAAAAACAGGGTGGTTTGCCAGGATTTTTTATCTGATGAGAATATCGGGATGACGTGGTCGGGATTTTATACTCAATCGATACATAATCTTGTCATGTTTTATTTCTTTTATTGAAAAATATTGATAAACAATGAAGTTATTACTATTTTAAAAAAGTGCCACTTCACAAAAATAATCTTACCTCGGTTAATTTTTAGAACTTTTACAGATTGTTGCCAGTTGAGGAGTTTCGACAATAAAATCGAATTGTTTGTAGACGATAAAACATTTATATCACCGAGAAATTCATTTAGGATTCATTAACTGTCCGAAAATTAATCAGTTTTACAACATAGTTGCGGACATTTTTAATGTTGACGTTGAACCTTTATCCATTTAGTAGTACACATGATACCTCGTAAACACCAGTTTTAGGGCTGTAGCGACAAAAGATTTAGATTAAAAAACTGAGAAAATCGTGATTATAGTGTTACGGTATACCGCGGCAAAAAATCATGTGGTTTCTCTACTTCGTTCATTAATGATACTCGAAAGAAGTTGTGAATGTTGAGCTCGAATGGTTTGTTTTTGGGCATTAACGAAACTTGTAGGTTAAACGTGGCAACGCCGCATTAACTGGCTCTGTCGAGTGAGCCGCTCACAGCGAAGCATTAAGGAGTTTCGGGACAAGTGACGAAATGCTACCATTTGATTCAAATTTATACAGTAAATTCTGTGTTACATACTAAATGAACCATCCAAATTTTAAATCGATCGTCCATACCGTTTCCATAAAATTTACAATTGAAAAAACACTTTTCAACATAGGGAGATGCCTACACTTATCGCTGATCGGCCGTTTTAGGCACGAAATAGTGTAAATAAATGCTAAAAGTATTATGAAAAACTATCAAACGACTCAGTAAATTATGACAATCATGTCGCCCAAAAATTAAATGATCCGTCTTCACCGTTTATTAATTATTGACATTTTTGTAAATGAAAACGTTTAGTTTTCCCCCACCGACAAAACGTAGAAACGAAGTGTGGCAACGTCGCATGAGTGCTAAAGGGCACGCATGTTCGAATATCACTAATCGCCGTGGCGCGACAATACGTTCAATAAAATGCATTTTTTAATATTTTATTTTTGCCACTTGACATTTATCGTTCAGAATTAATTCGGTTTAATAAAGAAATGTCAATGTTTTTTTCTTTTCAAAGGACTGTGTGAGTTGCTGCGCTCACTGGTGCTCGCGGTAACAGAATAAGTGTCTCCAAGTGTGAAAAAACAAACTCGCAATCCAAACAATGTGCTGTCGCCAAATTTATCTAATTTTCTTTAATGGGTTACGTGGGTTTCGAAGCCAAAAAAAGCATATTTTCTATATTTTTTTAAAAATATAATATATAAATTATTTTATTCAAAATGTTAAGCACATAAAAGAGCAACATTTCAACAATATTTAAAAAAAATTTCATCCAAAAATTTGGGAAACTCAGCCGGTGGGGCGTGGTTTCCGGAGCCCACTCAAAAAAAAGTGTCCTCGTGGTGGTCAGCATAACTCATGATAGCTTTATCTGAAATTAAAAAACCATTTTTTTCTGTTAGTAGATAAGTATAGCTTGTGATTGAACGAAGGATTTAAAAAAAATTAAATTTGAATTTTTGGCAGAGTTGTATGCAAAATAATTCAATTTTTGGTACAATTTACACTACGAATAGCCTTGTAAAGTTAGTTGTAATCGAAAAAAAACCTTCGTTCAATCACTAGTCAATGCTATTTTGAAGAAGTGTGCAAAATTTCAATAAGATCGGTGCATAAGTTTTTGAGAAATCGTGTCCATCAACGGGGGGAATTCCCAAAGGCTCTCTCTCTCCTAGGCTTTTACTCCGATTGACTTAAAACTTTGGAGAATATTCTAGACATATTGTGCTATTAGATAATAACTTAAAAAAAAGGTTTTTTTTTTTAATTTTTGAACCCACGTAACCCCTTAATATAAAATAAAAAAATACGCATTGTTATAATATTCAAAACACGTTATTAATACGCTCGTGTAAAAATAATAATAATCTTAAATACAGGACCCGACATTTATTAAAATCATCGTGTCGTTTTCGAACAAAATATTAGTGTGTAGAAGTTGGCACCTGGCTCAAGAACAATAGAACCCCCCCCCCCCCCCCCCTCGATTTCCCCTAAAGATGCTGTCCCGAAAATCTTTAACTAGCGGGTATTTCAAGATCGGCGGGTGTTTAAAACGTACAGACTATTACAGCATTTGAGCTTTACAACTAAATGTATTTATTCATCCGCTCGACATTGTTAACGTTTTCTCGACTTCGTCGATCAAAAACTCTTTGTAAAACGTTGAACGTTGAACGTTTTTCAGCATGTATATAACCTGGCGCCGACGACGCTTTAGCGATAGTCAGTCCCTAGGCTACAAAGCAAAGCAGAAGAAAAAAAATCGTATTTTTGGAATTTGAGTTACGAATTTCTTAATCGCTACCCTTGATAAAGCAAAATCTGGCCGTTCATTGGCCGCGTTACCGAGGGATTTAATAAACATGAGCAAGCTTGGGGCGTTGCAGCGGTCCAGCACGAGAGGAAACCGGTCTTGGGCGAAACAGTCGGCACCAACAAGATGGGAAATCGAGGCGCGAAAGTCAAATCCGAGCCGCAACAGGCTAACATCGAACACTCGCAACCACCGACCACATGGGAACAACCGGAGAGCCCGAGTATCGAGGAGCAGAGCAGCGACAGCGACCTCAGCGACGCGCTCACCCTTGCGCGCGATCGACTCTTCATATCTCACGCGCTTGACAGTATCGTCAAGCTCATCGGCGACGTGAGTATTCCCCTCCCGTACTTCTCCACGCAAAAAACCTCGTGCGCCCCAGTGAGCAAATTTATTCATTTCTGGGGATAGATTTGAAGCCGAAAAGTAATATGCCTCGAACGTCTTGACCACTATTCTCCCACTTTTTTCTTGGGATGTACCTTCAGAAACCTCTAAAAAAAATCCGAATTTCTAACGCCATGATATTTTCTTTCTACAGCTCCCCATAGCGATATTTTTTACTCCACGAAAATCTTGCGTCCTTTGATAAAATTAATGCAATTTGTTTCCGCGCAGAGCGTGAACGGTGCGGCCGAACCGGAGGAAGAGTGGACGGGACAATTGTTGTTCGAGAGGCACACGGCGTTCGAGTTACGGGCCCCGAGTCCTGCCCCGGCGTATCTCTCGATACATTATATCTGCGAAAGCGCAGCAAGGTTACTGTTTCTTTCGGTTCATTGGGCCAGAGGAATACCGGCATTCCAAGCTCTACCGTAAGTCGGGCTCGATCCGTAATTATTCTCGTTCCCAATCGAGAGGTTGCTCATTAAGGTCGTTGCTCTCGCCAACGCATTTTTCGATCGAATTTGTTTTAATTTCGAGGACATTCGGGATACTATTAAGTCATTACGTGGAAAATTTCAATGGTATTCACCGTTCCGTTTTCAAGATATTGGCAATCAAAGATTGCACAGTTTTACACGTGTTTTATGGGGAGCAGTGGAAAATTTCACATTTCACGCAATAACTGCAATACATTTCTACAGATAAAAAAAGAGATTCTTAATTGCAGAGGAACTTATGACGAAGTTTGTAAAAAAAACAAGAATTTTGACCGTCTAGTTTCGGAGATGTAGCGATATAAAGTGTGGAGTGTCTAGCGACGCTACAGCCACGAAGCGACTGGAGTTGGCTAGAGCCGGCGATCTGGCAACGCTTTAGTATTGACATCAGAATATTTTGGATCGTTTTGCGCCGTTGACCTTGTTCCCACTTGAGACACCGCTGAGCAATGTTCGCAAAGGATATCCAAAATCGGAGATGGACATTCAGACTCGGAGAAAACTTTTCCTATATAAGTTACAAAGTTCGAAGGGGGTCGAGTAGTGGCTACGAGGTACATCCAGGTGGAGGCGCTTCAAAGATTTTAACGGCACCTCCATTTTTTTAAATGGGACACTATTCTATTCAGAATTTTATCAAGGAATTGAAAATAAGTGCAAACACCGAAAGTCAAGATGATCGTCAAGATTTAGTATACAAAATCACAAAAAAAGAAATTTCAATGTTGAACGCACTTGACTGCGGCATTTGAAATTACTGATTTCCCTAAGTTTATTGTATACATTGGTAAATGTGTAACGCGAAGGCGGATAACGATCCGGATAACGCTCAACCGACATAATTTCCGCTTGCGATGCATTTTTGTGACACTCTCCGGAAATTAATATCATATCAACTTGCTTTTGATAAGGAAACATTTTGCGGAAAATTTAATTCTGTACTGACAGAAAGAAATTCTGTCGTAGTACTTTTCATTGAAGAGAACACACATTATTATGGAAATCAGAAACTTCTCACTACTTTCCAAAACAAGTTCATAAGATTCTTAGTTGCGAATAATGTAAACAAAGTCATACGACTTACTTGGATTTTGCTTAGTATTAAATTATTCACAGCTCAATTAGATTCTGTTCGTTGATACAGACTGACGTGACTAATAAGACACAATCAATGTGAATTAGATTGCAAGCGTGCATTGAAAGTGGTGGCCATCACTTTCAGCGCTTTCTATAAGAGCAAGTGTTTGCACCGTTTTTTTTTAAATCGATTCTAGGCTAAAAATATTGAAATTTCTTTTTTATCAATTTTTTATACTAAATCTTGACCGATCATCTCGAAATATGGTGTTTCGATTTATTTTTAGTTCCTTGATAAAATTCTGAATAAAATAGTGTCCCATATTGAAAAATGGAGGTAACCTTGAAATCTTTGAAGTGCCTCCATCCAGATGAACCTCGTAGCCACCACTCGATGACTCCCTTCGAACTATGCAACTTTTCTAGGAAAAGTTTTCTCCCAAGTTTGATTACTAAAGTCTAACTGATAGGTTAGGAAATATTTCTACTGCTGTTGCCTCACCCTGTATACATTATGGAAATGAAAACGATTTTATTTTCTTCCGGACTGTACCAACAAATGGTCAGTACATGATAACATTATTTTTTGCTATGGTCCAGAAGAACAAAATATATAGAATAATTAAAAAAAATTAAAAGCAATGAAAAAAATATGTAATTAGCGTTTTTACAATTTCTGCAGGTCCGACGTTCAAACGACTCTGGTGCGAAGCTCCTGGGGTCAACTGTTCACACTTGGCCTTGCCCAGTGCGCGTACACCCTCTCGTTGCCCAGTATTTTAACGTCGATTATAAATCACTTGCAAGCGAGTATAGCGCAAGAGAAAATCACCGCGACTAAAGTCAAGTCCATAACGGAGCACATATGTAGACTGCAGGACTGCGTGAGTTCGTTGCACAAGCTCCAGGTTGATTCTATGGAGTACGCTTACCTTAAGGCTCTCACGCTCTTCAGTTCCGGTGAGTTTTGTTCACTCGCTCATTCGCCAATGACACGGTGATTTCGCTGGATTCACAGAGTTAATTTTTTTCTTCGCACTTTTCAGATAACGTATTGGCGGATTCGTGGCGAAAAAAAGTAGAAGTGTTGCAAGAGGCGGCGTGGAACGAGCTTCAGCAACGCGTCGGCTCGGAAAGATTGCCGCGACTTCTTCTTAGACTCGCGCCGCTTCGTTCGATCAATCCTCGGGTATTGGAGGACCTGTTTTTCGCGGGCCTCATCGGGAGGGTGAGCGTCGCGAGCGTCGTACCCTATATTCTCAGTATGCAAGACTGCAAAGCCGAAAACGCCGAGAACCAAATGGCCTGACGACGAGCCGCGATGCTAGGGTATCGTTAGGCAAAAAACGCCACCTCTCTCTCACGCTCTACCTCCCTCCCTCTCTCTCTCTCTCTCTCTCTCTCTCTCTCTCTCTCTCACTCTGTCTCTCACTCACTCACGCTATCCCTTTCTCCCTTTCTCTCGCTCTCTCGCCCTCTCATTCTTTCCCCGTTCCAAAAGTCTCTGTCTTTCAATGCGGAGAGAGCAGGAACGTCGTTACTTAAAAATGTAGACCAATAATGTTGTACGAGTATTTTCGATATTTTACACGCGCGTTTACACTTAAATCGGGCTAGAGCGAATCTATCGTTAACCGTGATTGTATTTTTTTCCCTCTTGCGAAAGGGAAACGCTCCGCGGGCGTTTTTTTTTCTTTCACACGACACGAAAATGAAAAAAAAACGCAGAGTGGCCACTTTTCACGACAATAATAATGGCGGACAGGCTGAGCCGAAATATTTGTCACGTTCACGAAGAGAAGTATACAACGTGTACATATTAGTGTAAATGGGCCGCTCCAAGCGAAATCGACAGCCCTCGAACTCACAGATTCGAGGGGAAATCTTACAAATTTCGTTGCAACTCCTCGTCTTATCGATTAATGATAAAGGATGTTGATCTTTCTTCAGATACGCACAGGAAAAGTTGAAATATAATGTTTCCGTAGAATGGACTTGATTGTTCTGTAGAGAAAAAACAATTGAAGTCTAAAGAATTCGATCCAACTGACGAGGAATAATTGCTGGAATTTAGCTGGAATTTTATTGTCAGATTGACAATTTATTGTCAGCCAACTATTTTAACTGAGGCTTAATTCACGAGTTTCCACGAAACAAAAACCGCCAAATCGCTCTTTTTTGTTCTCCAGAAAAGATCCAGTGGAATTTGTTGAAAATTCATATTTACACTTTTATTCGATGCATGCACATAAAAAAAAACAATGCTTAAAAATTCACGAGTTAAACGCCTTTTCAAATTCCTCGTTTGCATCTTAGATCACCGAATATTTTTCGCGTTGAAGAGCAGGGAAGAAAAAAATTACGAAACACTGCTTGCATTTAAGAAGATTGAAGACATGGGGAATTCTGGAAAGTGAGGGCTGTGTCGATTTCTCTTCGAAACAGTCCATATATATAGACATATATTTCCAAGCCGGAGAATTTCGAGTCAGGGACCGAGACCTCTCGGGCTGCTCAAACGTTATCGTATATTTTATATGTATATGAACTATGTAATAGTGCGTTATGCCGAGTTTATAATTACGATCGTTCGCATGCTTCTACCGATACCAAAGGGTGACCCAGAACAAAGGTACGGATATAATGAACACGAGAACGGCCTCTATTTTTCGAGAGATGTCTGAAGCGTTTGAAAATGTTTTACATATACGTATGTAGAGGCTGGCCCGTTTTGAGTGTCACAAGCCGGCATCTTGAAGCGTACACACTGCAATAAAAAACGTTTTACATAAAAATTGATTCTAAGGATGAAAAAAAAAGTTTCCGACTTTCTAAAACATTTTTCATCAGAGTGCGCAAATTCTGATGACCACTCGAAACACTTTAAACTGGCCACCCTGTATATGTATGTATATAGATATATGTATATGAATAATGTACGAAGTTAATTTAGCTTGTTGATCCTATAGGAAACAAAAAAGAGAAAATTTAATGCGATATCAAACGAGTATCGACAATATTACGAGTATTATTCCCGTTCGGCCCTCGTGTCCAAAAAGAGACTGGTGAATTTTGAAATATTCTCCATTGTTCTTTCTTTCCCTGTTCGAGCAACCTTATTTTTTCCTATGAATATTAAAATATTCATTCCTTGATCCTCCGTGGTCGTATCTAATTTGACGACGCATTCACGAAAATCCCACTGCGAATTTAATATCCATTTATTTTTCAATTTTTCGGTTGTCAAAGATTCAGACGACGATTCGCTTGCCAAACGAACCCAAACAAATCTGTGATAATTGATCTTCCTCCGTGCTTGGTGTACATTTCTTACGACGATTGGCTCAAAATTAGTGTTGACTGGTTCTGAAAAATTACAAGTATGGCGTATTTTTTTTTTTTTTCGCGATGACTAACTTTTTGGACACGAGTGTACGTTGGGAAGATTCATAAATCGTTGCGAGTGTATTAGAGGACCGAGAATGTACAGATGGCAGGGTCGTTGGTTGAGTACGCCGAGAATTCTGTGAGATGTACCGAGAACGAGGGGTATATGTGTGTGTGTGAGTGTATAGATACAGGGTGGCTCATTTGAAGTGTTACAAATTGTCGTCTCGAAACGTACGAATTGTAATGAGAAAATGTGTCGAATGAAAGTTGTTCGGTTGCGAGGATGAAAAAAGATAGGATTTTGAATTACACCTCGGGGCTCAATAATGCGAAAGTCAACGTCAATATTTTAAATCGAAACACTATTTTTTAAATTGTATATCCTTGTAGCTTATCCCGAGAGCTTTTCAAAACACTATAAGTATTTTTTCATCAATATTTCGAATGAACATTTCTATTGATAAGGACACTTTTTATTGGCTATTCTTAGAGTTGAACTCGAGAGCTTTTGAAAAAACTATAAGTATTCGTTCATCAAGTATTTTTTGAGTTGAGAGACTCAAAATGTATAGTGCCTCCTGTACTGGCATTGGCCAAAGTGCACCACGTGCAACTTCCAAGGCTCGTAGCTCCAAGAGTACTTGATTTATAAACCCTCATCGATCTTATAAATCTCTCGAGTTAAGCTCCATGAATATACAATTTAAAAAGTCGGCTTTCATTTGAAGTTTGGACTTTGAGTTTCACGTGACCTCGGAAGTTACACACAAGCCCAAACACAGACACCTTTTTTCCCCTCTCAGAACGGAACAACTTTTATTTGAAAGGTTTTTCATTTCGGTGCTTACGTTTCGACTCGTCAGCTTGCAACACTTCAAATGGCCCTACCTGTATACACACACATACATATACATAGTAGGCATTACACATGGGTAAATTGCAATGTACATATTGAAGAGGAGAAAAAAAAACCAAGTGCCTGTTTCAAAGATTATTAAACGAAAACACACAGAAAAAAACTTATTTATACATCTACGATGATAATTTTGTAATTGATGCTTCACTACGGAAACGATGAAACCTAATAAAGTCTAAGGGTAAAACTGTCGAGTGTATACATGTATACCGGATTCGTGAAACGAGCCCGTGTGCGACCCAACACACCGATTATCCATTCATAGGTGTCCTCGTACAACGGGGTCGGGGGGGGGGGGGGGGGGGGGGGGGGCAGCGTTTTTGTTTACACATCTCGACGAATAATTGTGTTTATAGCGTGCGCTATGTAATTCAGAATGTTACGCTAGACCGAAGTTCAGAACTGAGTTCGATGCTCCTCAGTGCCGTTCGATTAACGACTCTGGACACTCGGACAGGATTGTTTTCCACACAATCCTAAGTGCTTGATGACGAGCGTGGTATAAGCACCGGAAACAACGAACCGCGGTGAATAAAATGGGATTTAGTTGTTTTCGTTCGGTAAGTATGGGCGACGTTTCGCGTCGAGCGGAACAATTTGGAAAATTAGACATTTTGTAGCCGTTGAAATTTTTTTTTGCCCTGTGCTCTTAAGTTAACGTTCTAATTTAAATTTTTCAATTTAACGTTTAAATCACATTCATAATTATGAACGTGAATTAACATTAGTTATCAACGTAAAAATGTGGTTTTTGGTGTTTATTTTTTTTAGTATGAAATTTGGTTTATATATATATTTATAATCTTTTGTGTTCTTCCTTATTGTGAATTAAGGAAAATAATAAGAATCGTTATTAATTACTTTAACAGTCGGAGCTGCTGTTCCTTTCCTGCTTAGCTTTCTGGTCAATCGCCGCGGTTTCCTCTTTGGATTTTGGTTGGAGTGGAAAGGACAATCTCAATGAGCATCTCGATCGGAGACGGAGACAAGCGAAAGAGGAAATTGCCAAGGAGTACGCGCGAGCGGAAGATGACTCTGGTAGAAATTCGTTTTTTTTTTTTCATATTTACACTCCATTCATCTTTCACATTTACACTCCATTCATCTATCAATGATGGTGTTCTGTTTAATTTTCTTAGTTGTAATTAAAACAAAAAACATCTTTTTTGTATCCTTAATTTTTATTGCAAAAACAAATAAAAAATGTATCCTGGCGATATCCGTAATATTAATTTAAAAAAATACTAAAAAATGTATTCTCTTTAGTAACGTTGATTTTAATTTAAAAACACCGCACTAAACGAGCCCAAACCTACTGCACATTAGGCGACAACTGCAGAAGAATTGGGGCCAAAAATAAATCATTTAATTCACAATGTCAACTTTTTCTGAATTAAAATTTGCCCAATAGCCGTCGCGCTGGCGTACGACGTGAAGTGGGAAAAACTAGAGAGCGGCCGATTGAACTTCTCGGAGCCGACATTAGCGATCAGATTTTCCGACAAGATGTTCATTCTAGAGGGCAACCGCACGATGTCGGTCGACGTGAAATCAGCTCCGACGAACGACACGAGCTCGGCGGCTTTGTCTGCCATCATGCGTCGGGGACGAGCCATCAAATTTACCAAGGTACCCGATGAGCTCTCCTCCCTCTCAATTTGTTCTCTCGAAAACACAAAAATTATCCGGATCTTGTTTCGGTTCAATTCCAACGAGAAATATATGAGGATGCGCGTGGTTTTTTTTTTATATCAGAGCATCGTGTGGAAGTCGAAACTGTATCTGCTGGTATGCGAGGAGAACGACTGCATTCTCTACATCGGGGAAAACGATTCTCGGATGGAACACGAACAGACGCTTGATCATCAAGGAATGTTCGACGCGACTTTCTTCACCCGCGACAATCGACTTTATCTCGTTGTTACGCATGACAAAACCGACGAATTTTTTGGATCCTCCACGTAAGTCGCCTCAAAGAATTTAAGAAACTTTAGGATCTTGATGCTCTAAATAAATGTCGAGTAAAAAAACCATAATTTTGTATCGCTCTGTCTGTAATCGAAGTAATTTCCCGCAAATTTATTGATATAATATTCTTTACGTAATTTAAATAATATTTTTTAATTTCGATAATATTTCGTAATTTGATTCAATAAAAGCAATATTTCTTAATGAGAACATTTTAATTTAAATGTGATCCTTTGATTTCATTAGCATTTGTAAAATCAAATACTACTTTTTAATTTAATTGTTCAAATTAATTCATATTTCTTAATTTCATTGAAATGTTTAGATATAAATGAAGCTTTTTAATTTAATTAAAATGTTTTTATTTTTTTCAATTCTCAATTTAATTTAAATGTATACATTCCAACAATACTTCTTAATTTAATGAACATATCTAGATTCCAAAAATATTTCTCAACTCAATTCAAATGTTCAAATTTAAATAATACTATTTACTTGAATACAAATCTTTTAATTGAAAAATATTTCTTAATTTATTAAAAATGTTTTAATTTAAAAATAATTTCTTATTTCAATTGAAATATTTAAATTCAAATAATATTTCTTAGTTTCTTCTTTTCTCAGAATTTATCGCTGGACCGGCACTTACATGGACGTCATCCTGCCGATCGAGACATCCGACGGTGTTTTGGTAATCGCGTTTAATTATGGGCGCTCGACTATAATGGCATTCGCTCAGCCAGGATCCGATCTAGATCTCGAGATCTATGAGTTCGACAACAATAGAATCGAGAGAATTCAATATTTACCGGTCAACCGACCAGTCTCCATTATTCACTATCGTCACGAGGCCCATGATTTTCTACTAATTACAAACGAGCGGCAAGCCAGTAGCGTTTACTGGTGGGACGGTTTGTGGTTTCCTCAATGATTTTCCTCGCTAGCAATTATACCCGCATATACACCATTTTTATTTAATTTTATGCAGGCTATGAATTTTTGCACTGGGTCGAACTTTCGGATATCGTGGCTCCACGCAAGATAAACGTGGCCCAGCTGAATGGGGACACATTATTTTTCGTCTCCTACGAGGTTTGTATGATTAAAATTAACGTTATAATACGAGCTGGCAAGCGTAGCGAAGAATGATAACGAAACGTTTGATACGTTGAGTGCAATATGGCTGCATATTTTTTCAGAAATCCGTCTGCCTGTACAAAGTAACGAGACTCAAATACACGCGACTAGATATCCTGGACTTGGAAGATACCGCTGAAAAAGTGGTCGATATGGAGCTACTAATAGACAAAGCAGCAAATTCGCTCACTCTGCTCTTGGTCACCTTGGAACCGCAGATCAATCTGTATCGTATAGAGCCTTGGAACTTGCTCGTGAAACAAAAACGGAAGGACGATAATGGTCTCTGCTCTCATTCTCTTCCCTATCTCTCTCTATCTCTCTTCCTCCCTCTATCTCGGCCACAATTATTTGTCTATAGTTCTTGCGCTATATTTCTGTTTTTTTTTCTGCGTTGCTCATTTTTTTAGGATATTTTGGGTTTGAAGGAATCGTGATTCGTTAGTGGCTATTGCCATGAAATTTCGGTTTGACTTGATAATAAAATTACTCGAGCCACCTGTCTTTTTTTTTCAACCAAATACTAACTTTTTTTTGCTATTGCACGGAATATATATTACAGTGAAACTTCAGTTATACTCAGAAGTATCTCAGGTCTCAGAAGTATTGGCCTTCCGCTGGCTGGTTGATGAGCCTGCCGGTACACGGCTAAGCGGTCACCACTCCGAGTATCAGCTATGCGCAACGCTGCTTAACTCGAAGGACCGTCGGGAACCGAAACTGAACCACTCATCCACCAGTCTCAGACCCCGAATATTATATATAAAATAGGTATGATATTTTAGTAACGATATTCCGCATACTATCCTTTCAGTTGATGCACTGGAAGCGGCGGACGCGACCGAGGAATGCTTATCGAATTTGCTCAAAGTCCTCGACGAACGAATGATATCTTTGGAAAATTTGACCCATAACATTTGGCCAATGCTTCTCGCGTCCGAAGAGAATGTGACGTACACCGGAAGTCTTGCCGTACGGGATCTCATTTTCGAGGACTCCGTCGTGGAAGATAATCCCGTTAAGATCGGTCGTATCGTCGTTGATTCATTGTTGAACGATAGCGAATTATTGTTGCCGAATGAGACGATCGCTTCTGTGGCGAATGTGGCAACACTCGTCGCCTCGGTTCTCGACGATTCTCGCAAATTGTTTCAAGCCGATAGCAGTGGCGACATTCGTCTGACGGGTGACGTGAGGATCGAGGGCGACGCGGAATTTCGGAATCTTCGAGTGGACTCGTTACGCACGGGCTATCTCAATGGGCGCCGAATCAATTTCGAGGATTATCCGGTGACCGTCATATCGGCTACGAGGAATCAAATGTTCGTCAATTCGCGTCTACGGGGTAAAAATATAACCGTGCACCATCTGGAGATCGATCGCTTGTGCGGAATACCTCAAGAGTGTACGTAAGAAAAAGGACGCACGAGTCGAATTTTTTTAACCGGTCTGCGTAAGCTTGGGGCACAAAAAACAGGGCGATTTGCAATCTTTTTTTTCTGATGAGAGTATCGGTGTGGCGAGGTTGGGATTTTGCACATAATTGATACATAGTCTTGCCCAGTTTGAACTTAATTTTTATTGACAAATATTGATAAATAATGAAGTTATTGTTATTGAGAGTGCCACCGTTGCTGCATGGCCAATCGGTGTAGGTGCTTGTGGCAGCATGGCCATAAGCACTTCATCTGAAATTCAACAAAATGAACAAATGTACGTTCATTATAATAAGAGAGCATACATGCATATACTACAAAAATGGCTTTGCTCTGATCCGATAAGTGATTATCAAGCAATACTGAACTCATTAGTATCTCGAAAGTTAAGAACAATTGTAGCCAGAATATTTCCGTTTGTAATATATATTATAGTCTAGAACGCAATTGAACGTATTATTTACAATACAGATTGGCTAAGACGCAAGAATGAAGAATCCAACATTTTCTCCGGTTACAATCTCACCGACGTATTTCTGGAAAACGATACAATTGTTGTGAAAAGTGCTCGTGACGTGCTGACCACATTCCTGCAAGATTTGAAAATACGCTCTATCAACGGAATCAATATAACGGATATGTTGGATAACATCTTTATGCCTGGTGAAAAACAAGTGATAAAAGGTATATGTGCCCGCTACTCGGTGTATTACAAACGCCAGAAGTCGGGGGTTTTACATTATTGTACGATTTAAAAAAGAACTGGTGGTCCGGTTCGCGTCGAGTCGACGTTTTCACCGTTTCCCATCGCCGCAGGCAATATTTTGCAGTCGAATGACAGCTGGGCAACGATAACCGTCGAGAACCTCGTCGCGCAAAAACTGAATGGAATTTCCGCGGAATGCCTGATAACGAGAGCGACCGATCAAAATCTCACAGGCAGTGTATTTATTGTCGGGAGAATGGTGATGAAAAACGTCGTGACCGAAAGAATAAACGGGATTCCCATTTCGGAGTTTGCCATGGTGGCGAAAAAAAATCGCTTCGCAGGTACGAAATTCTTTTACACGAAGGAAATAATTTTGAAAATAAATAAAAAAAAGATGTTGACAAAAGATAAAGTAATGAGAATATTCCTATAAATCGAATGCAAATAATTTTTTTAAACTTTTTGAGAACAATGCTAGAAACCCGAACAAGCCCAAACATACGATAAAAAAATGTTTTAGGAGAAGTCACAGTAGCGCGATTGCAAGTATTGGAGGATCTTATGATCGAAGACACGCGGAATTTTTCCCTGGACCGTCCTTATCAAATTTACCAAAACGTCACGATATTGGGAGATGTGAGAGCGAGAGAAATCGAGCTGGAGCCTTCGGCGATGCTTTCCCTCCCGTCGATGACGCGTGGCCTCGACGAGTATTGGACAAAGTCAACGGACCAGACCTTCGAGGGGAACGTTCGTTTCGACAGAGGTCTCAGCGTGGACGAGTTGACGGTTGATTTTCTGAACGAGCTGGACCCGGACGAAGACATAGTGCTGACGAGCACGAAAGAAA
Organism: Ophion ventricosus; assembly: GCA_963932345.1. Taxonomy (NCBI): domain Eukaryota; kingdom Metazoa; phylum Arthropoda; class Insecta; order Hymenoptera; family Ichneumonidae; genus Ophion; species Ophion ventricosus. The sequence continues at coordinate 20,433,734 of OZ010711.1, read as the reverse complement.
TAGTTTCGAATTCGCTGGAGTTCAAGAATTTAACGGTCCGGCGGATCTTCGTTGAGGGCGTTGATGACGACGAGGAGAATTCCACGGCAAATTCGGGCCAACGAATGTACGAGGATACGGCCGAGGCCTTGATCGTCAATGAGAAAATCCACGTCGAACGTTTAAGCGTCACAAGACTGTACATTGAGAGCTTCAACGGTGTACCCATTGACTTTATCATGAGACGAAAGGACGAGAATTGGACCGAGCCTTATGTCTATCCGGATTCCGTCCAAAGATTCGTGACCCTCGAGGTGAATGATCGTCTTGAGATGGAAGATTTGTACCTGAGTTTCGTCACCGACAACGACGATCCCCGAGCTCCGTCGGAACGGAAAAGAGTGGACGAAAAATTCCTGCGATTCGACGAGGACTACAGGATCGATCGTCTAACCGGTGACGAATTTCGCCTCGGCGATATCCTCGTAAACCGCACCGAAGATATCGACATTCGTGATTTGCTGAGCCATGCTTCGACGAGCGATTGTTACGCCTCAGTGTCCACGGAAACGCCGAGTCTCTGTTCGCACCTGATGGTCGAGGGTGACGCGTCGATCGAGGGAAATCTTCAAGTCGCGACGATCAATGGAAAAAGTAGCATGACCTTTCTCGACGAACTCGCAACCGAGGACGTCTTCGTGAATTCCAAGGAGACCCTCAGACTCGACGAGCTCACGGTGCGCGATGACCTGAACTTAAATTTACTTCATGGCACGAGCCTCGAGATGCTCCGCGAAAACGTTCTCTCAAAATCGCGAGCCCAAAATCTCGGCAATTCGAAAATTTGCTTCTTTCGAATTTTTGTCGATGATGCCCTAGTCTTCAGGATCAACGGCCGCGATACCGACGATTTTATTTACGTTGATTCGCCCGAGATTCATTTCGATGGTGACGTCGCCTTCGCGAACTTGACTGTTTCGTCGGTGGATCCGAAATCGAAGCCACACATTCGGACGAAATATTTCAACGGCTTTTCCACTGCTAATAATGAGGTTATCTTTTTTGCAATATTTTTTGTTTGTTTGAGCGTAAACATTCTGGAGATTTGTTAGATCTGTTTGGGCTACTTACTTTTTGCAGTATTGTTCTGTTGCAGCATTCAGATTCTCCAATTTGTTTGGGTTACTCACTTTTTTGCCATATTTTTTTGCTGTAGCTTCAAAGTTCTTCAATTCGTTTGGGGTTGCTTGGTTTAACTATTTTTCTGCAATATTCTTTTGTTGCAGCATGAAAATTCTTCATTTTGTTTGGGTTACTCACTTCGTTGCAATATTCTTTCGTTCCAGAATAAAAATTCTTCTAATTTGTTTGAACTTTTTTGAGGTACTCGATTTTTTGAAGTATTCGAGTATAAAAATTCTCCCCGTTGGTTTGGGTTTGTTTGAGTTTATTTGCATTTGGTTTCAAACAGTTTATAAACTATTTTTTCAGTTTAAATTAATTCAATAAAGAAATTTCATTTCTAATTCTAAAGGAGACGAAAAAAAATGTTAATCTTAACTAAGAACTATTCAACTTGCTTAGAATTAGAAATTTAGTTTTCATATTAATTACCTTAGATAAAAAATGTCTTGATTCATTTCATTTAAATCATTTGCGCATCCTCTGTATAATTTTAATCCTTAATTTAATCCGTATTCCCGTTCTTGTTCCTTTAATTAAGTTTAGTTATTAAAGTTTAATTTTTACGAGAAAAGCTCTAAGTTTTTAAATAAAATAGAATTTCTAAAATCTCAATTTGTTTATACTATTCAGTATATCATTTAAAAAATTCTTGAATTAAAAAAACCAAACACGTTGAATTTAAACAGGACTTAAAGGTTAAATCCCAAAGGTGTCCTGTTACTATTTCTACACCCGACGTTTTTTTTTCCCAGCCATTATCCCGCTCTGCGCTCGCTCGTCACCGCAATTTTTTTTATCCCAGCTGTACGAGAAATTGGGAAACGTTTCATCGCGTCGTGTGAGCAATTTGCAAGTTCGCGGCAACGTGTCTTGGATTCACGAGGCTGTGAACGCCAAGGTATCGGGAAAATCGCCGAAGCTCGGGACGATTCTGAGGTACGCTCTAAACCGAAACGCAACGTCGTTGTTCGTGTTACGTACGAACAGCAACGAGAGCACGATAATCGAGAGTTCGCGGGGAGTTTTCGTTGCGGCGATGAGATCGAACGTGCCGGGCTCGTTGAGTGCCACAGGCTCCGGCGACTTGGCAGTGAACGTGGAGAAAATCTTGGAGGATTCGGTGCTCGACGTGCCGCCTCGGTCTCGGACGAGTTACAACGACGAGATACTCATAGACGGCGATAAAATCTTTCGCGAGGATCTCAGGTGTTCTCGTTTGATCGTAGCTGATGAGATCGACGTGAAAAATCTCGAGACGTCGAGGATCGACGACCTTGATTCCTCGATCGTTCGAGTCAACGTCTCGCGGGACGACGTCCCATCGTTCGCGACGATAAATACGACGATGATATTTCGCAACGGTCTGACGGCGAGAAACCTCGTGATCCGTGGACCGAACGGTAAGGATCCCTCGTCCCCTTTGCTCGTTCACGGCTTACCGATCGACGGAATCTTCACGATGAGCGGGCACCGGAAGTATGACGACTTATTGCCCGATTCGACGTATCTGGAGCATCTCGTGGTGCTCGGCAACGCCTCGGTCGTGTCATTCGACTCCGTCAATCTCGACGAGTTTGCTCGCGATCGGATCAGCCTCGATTCCCAAGTTCCCATAGTCGTATACGGAAATATACAATTCAACGGACTCGTGCGCGTTTCCGGTAAATTTTTGAGTTTTGCCTCTCGAATAAAAAAATTAAATCTCTCCATTATTGATATAGCTTATCAATTCTTTTACTTTTTTCGCGATAGGAAACGCAGCTGTTCGCACGATCAACGGGATCGTGCCAGCCGATCTGGTGCTGAATGACTCGCCGGAAAATCAAACGATCCGTGGCAGCAAAACTGTCGTCTCCGGGGATATCGTGATACATGGAAAAACTCACGCGCCTCTCGTGGCTGGAATTAATCTGAGGGACGCCTACGACAATGCCGTACTCAATAATGAACCAAGTGAAATTTTTGGTGACGTCGTGAGTACATGCAATTTTTAAATACTAAAAGTATACTTGAAATTAATCACATGAGCTTTCATCTATACATATAAAAGAGTTCCGTGACTGGCATATAGACAACGCACAGCCTAAACGGGTGTATAGATCGAAAAATGATATTTCAACGATATGTTCCTTAGAAGGTGTAGAGGCGCACTAAGAAAGGATTTTTCGAAAATCAATTCCTAAGGGGGTCAAATGGGGTGTAAAAGTTTGTATGGGAAATTATATTCCTTACGTGTATCAACTTGAAACCTGGTGTAAATATTCTTCAAAACAAATAATAAAACGCATATTTTAGAATCTTTTAAAACAACCCCTAGTTAGGGGTACAACGAGGCGAAGTTTGTTTGGGAAAATCCAATTCCCTGCTTTTATCTCAATGAAATTCGGAAGATATATTCCTCAAAGGGCGTAGAAGTGCAGTAAGAAAGGATTTTGCGCGAATCCAAAAAAATATAAAAAATCCAGAATTTCGCAATTCGCAAAATTGCATTCCTTGCGTATATCGACTTGAAACTCGGTATAAATATTCTTCAAAACAAACGCATGATTTAGGATTTTTTTAAACAACCCCTAATAAGGGGTGCAATTCGTAATGAAGTTTTTATGGGCCAAATTCCACGTGCGCGGAAGCTAGTTATATATGTATACAGGGTGACAATTAGAAGGTGGCTTGGGGTATTTTTCAAGGGTTTGGCGCGGAGATTCTTCGATCGAGAGAAATATGATATTTAATGGTTTTCCAAGGCCGTTTCGAAAAAATTCACCGTTTCTTTACGATTAGTAGTATCTTTTCGAAAAAATTGAGTATTATGTGAAAAAATCAAAATTCTATTTTGAACACAGCAGAATGAAGATAATTCTTCATTCTGCTGAGAAGAAAACGATCAAAGATGCATTTTTAAGTGTATGAATGCAATTTCATTTCATTAAAAAAAACTTATGCTAATGTAAGAGTGTTTCGTATTCGGAATTTAATTATCTTCATTCTTCTGAACTGAAAATGGAATTTCGATTGTTTTTCCAGAATGCTCAATTCTTTCTGGCAAATACTATTCGTCATAAAAAAGCGCGATTTTTTTTTCTAAGAGAATGTGAAAAATGCTTAAATATCGTATTTTTTTTTGTCGGAAAATCTCCGCGTCAGACCCTTCAAAAACACTTGGTTACCTTATTATTGAAACCGTGTGTGTTTGTAAGTAAATATATAATATTAGATTAGTTAATTCTACTATTAATTATGCTAGAATTCGAGATATTATATATGAAGTATTAAGAAACATCAATCACTTCGTTATCAAACCCCTTATCCCTCGTTCTCGTATAAACATCGTGCTGTCCGTAGATTTTCCAAGCCGACGTTGGAAGATCGTCCGATTACATTGGCATGTCGGACTTCAATGGTGCGAGCCCTGTCACTACCAAGAATGAAGAAGCTAACGTCAATGGAGGATTCACGAACGGAATTCGCTTAAGGGATTTTCTCGAAACGCGCGATCGTCTCGACGACGATTACTTGCGCGAGATCACGCGAGATGAGAACGAACTCGAGGCGCGAATAGGCGAAATCTCGAGTGTCCATTTGCCGGTGATATTTCGATACTTGGAGGACGAGAAGAATTTGAGGATAATCGGAGCGTCGAAAGTGACGAGGGTTCGGGTCACGAGGATCGAGGAAATCACGCTGTTGAGCCTGTATACCGAGGAAACCGGAAGTTCGTGTGGTTTGTCGGACGACGAGTGTTCCTGTCGAGGACAACACGTCGTCGAGATAAAGAGCGGCGTCAATGGTGAAAGGGACAACGATGACAACAAGTGTCGAAGCTGGCGAGTACGAGGATCACGAGTATTTTATCATTATCGCGACGAGACGAGCGGCGCGTTCGCGATAAACGTCGCGACAACGAGCGTATCGAGGAACGCCCGTTGCAACTTGTTCGTCGACGAGGCGTCCTCGCCGGAATTCACGACAATATCATGGATGACGGCCACGAAGGAGCGCGTTTTTCTTCATCGGCGCGCCGCGACGAACGACCAGGAGCCTCCTCACGGCACGAACGAAACCGAAAGTTCTTCTCTCAAAATACGCGGTTACTTGAGCGACGTGGTCGTGTTCACGCAAAACGGTTCGTTCGAATTTATCACCATTTTGTAACTCCTTGGCTGGCCATATCCTAATTTCAACCCCCTCCCCCTCCTCTCTCTCGTAGATTTGGTGTACGTCATCTTGGCGATGTACTACGACCCGATTCGCTCGAGTCACGATACCGATTCCCTCGTCTACGTGCTCGATCTTCCGGCTAACGCGCTGCGATTGGAACAGCGTATTCCCACGAGTCACGCCGTTGGCCTGCAAGCTTTCGATATTCCGGGCAAGGGACGTCACATCTTTTTTGCGAGTTACGCCAACGGGAAGACTACCGAGTCCATTCTGTATAGAGTCGAGAGCGTTACGGGCGAGGTAAGGAAGAACGATATCATTATTTTATCTATTCATTGTTTATCCATTATTATTGATTTTTTTATTATTTTCGATTATTTTATTTTATTTATTAGCCTATTACATTATTTATCATATTCTTATATTCTTTATTTATCATATTCTTATATTCAATATTTATTAGTATACATAATTCTACTGTATTATATATTAGTGAAATATTTTATTTTATTGATTTATTATTATAACAATTATAACTGTCATAGTAATATATAGAACAACAATAAATCATAGAATCAACTGACAAATCATAGATGAACTAACAAATAAATAAATAAAAATAAGCTACAAACTAACAAAAAATATAAACTAATTAATATTATTGTTTATTGTTATTTTATATGTTGCCACTAAAATACAATATTTTGTATTGTATACTTTTAATCCAATAAATACAATGCGAAAGTTCCGAAAATAATTGAAATTGTATAATTAATATTTGTATGTAATAATGATATAAATATTACAATCAAAATTATTTGTTACATCGACATGTCAAAAGTTAAAATAAAATTCGTTGTTAAAAAAGAACAAAAATCTTTTTAAAAAATAGCTTAGTCTGCTGAGGAGTTTTCCGGGCGGTGGAAATCGACACGGCAAGAGTGTCTCTTTATCCGACAACGTGTTTCTCATTCTCGACGACGCCACCACCAATTCGATCAACGTGTATCGTTACGAATCAAAGTGGGACAATTTTTATCACTATCAGAGCATTTATCACGACTCCATGGCGACGGTTACCTCGATCGAGACCTTTTACACCGGTGGTGAGTAAAGAAATGAAAGTGGCGCAGTGCCTCGAAATCGGATGAGGAATATTAAAAAATTCACGAATTTCGATATTTCATTAATTTTTTCTGCTTTTGATGTGCTTTGCAGAATTTCGTCAAAGTCAAGTGTACGTGATGGTGACGACCGAGAGCGATCGATTCTTCATCTACGAGTACTCGTACACGAGCGTACGTAAAGAAAAGAAAAATAATCGTAACGAGCACAACACTCATCGCTCATCCACTACGTACCTTTGAAGTTGCGTCCTCCGCGTTATGGAGAACGTTATTTTTAGCTTTGTTTCGCCGCTCCCTAGGAATCTTGCGAACTCTCGATCGAGAATGGAAAATAAGAAAGAAGAAACCATTCCAATTTCTATTTAGTGGGAGGAAAAAAATTCGTCTCGCAGCTTCGCGATACAAGAACGAACCATACGCTTTTTAATTACCTTTTAGTAAGGCAGAAATATCGAAAATGTCCACTGTGTCGTGACGCAGTCGCGAATTTTTGGCACTTTTGCAAACGACCTCGCCCTCAACCTGGCGCCACGTTTCAAGGTCACGCTGCATTCATCCAAATTCCCGAAGGATCTTCAGCACATCGTATTCGATTTCATCAATTAAATTCCAACGAGTTTTGCCTCCTTTAAAAAAACCCGACGAGTTCTCAATCTTCTCCCAATGAAAACTCCCCGAAGACTTCATTTTCCAACAACAAAAAATCCTCTAAGAAGATCCCAACAACCAAAGACACATCGATACAAACACCGCTTACTTTCTCATTTATTCTCCTTTTTTTTTACGTTTCCTTTCAGAAATTTCAAGTGGTAATGGAAAAAAGGGTGAAGGGAATCCTGTCGATGTTTCCATTCGACGTCGCGGATCGTCGATACGTGCTTGTGGGGACCGACACGAATAGCACGCTTTTGCGAATCGTCGAGCAAGGCGATGCGAGCGGGATAGTGTGATCAAAGGAGGAATAAAAAATCATATATGAAAGGCTGGACCGACGCTTCGTTGTTATTGTTCAACACGTTTATATATTTGTTTACATTGTTCTTTGTATATATGCACATATATATGTGATTTTGTAAAGGTTATTATTGTACATTTACATGTGGAAATGGATTTAAGTTTACATACGCAAATATATTAAAGTCGTCGACTTTATAAATTAATCAACTGTAGCCTATATATATATACAGTAACGGACAAAAGTTTTCCAACACTTTGGATAATTGCAAAATTATGTAAGCATAATATAAAGTCCCGGGTTCGAATCCCAGTCGCGTACATTTCGCCGTGAAATGTTTTTCTTCGGCATTTCGCGGCGAAATAAGGCTAGTTCCACGACTGGGGGGCGAACTTGATGACCGGCTGTATTGGTATAGGTTTTCCGCAGTTTCCCTATACCCATGACAGAAATGTCATGATGAATATGATACAGAGGGGGAAGTCGGCTGCGGCCGCAAGGAGGCGGGGGGGGGGGGGGTGGAGGTGGAGAAAAAGGAGTGTGGAAAAAGGAGAAAAGAAACAGTCACAGTGGAGGAAAAAATAGGTAACAATCGCGAACAGAGTGTACCTTAGGAAAAAAACTTAAAAAATTATAAGCATAATATAAATCATTTTATTTCTTGTTTTACGAAGATACAAGATAGTTCTATAAAACAAATTATATTATTCTAATATAATTTTGCTATTATCTAAAGTGAACGAAAAGTTTTGACCGGCACTTGTATACTTGCTTATTTTTTCTTTTTTAATTCTGTCTCCATAAATTTAAATAATTTAAGTGTTTTTTATATATATATATATATATATACGTACATATATAAACTTAAATTAAATTATTTATATATATAAGTACTACAAAATAACAAAAAGAAAAAAAAAGATGATCTCACGTTTCCGAACACGAACGTAAAATACGTTTAGATACACGTTTTCTCTTTACACGTACACGCTTATGTACTCCTTTCTTTCTTCTTTGCGAATATCGACACATACGGAGATGTACATAAATTTGTGTGTATATACGTGTATATATATATATATATATATATATATATATATATATAAATCGTAACGAGACCTGTCTTCAATCTCACGCACTCAATAAAATTTCGTAACGATTCCGTGTGCACGCGCGCGAGCAATTTACGAGCGAATAGGGAATTTATATATGTACACCGAATTTACTCGCGGATGCGGCATATGAAGGAGGTGTATGTATGTATACATACCTGCACCCACCCACACACGCGCATACATATATATATATATATACATGATGATGAGCAGTTGGACGCGTGCTATAATTAATCCTCGCGTGCTGTGTTTGGGGTAAGCGCGGGAATGCGTGTGTGTGCCTGTATAGCTTTTGTAAAAGCATTTGTAAAGGGTGCGAGAAGCATCGGCAGTCGTAATGCGGCGCTCTTTATATGTTCCACGTACGCACACATGTACATATAAATACGTATACTGCACGTACGAATTTTCGCAGCCGGGTCGACTTAAATAGAACAGGACATGCGTACATTCGAGTACTTAGAAATTTTCTCAGCTCCGTAGCCGCTGCTTTGGTTATCACGGAGAGAGACAGAGACACACAGGAAGACAGAAAGGAATGGCATCCTCTTGCCGCCTCGTGTATGTGCTTATTATATTATAGAAATTCCATGCGATTTCGGACGTTCGGAAAATTAGAAGCAAACGTACGCGCGGGCAACATTTTTTTTTCGTTTTTATTTTTTAAATCAATTTGTAACTGTTGAAATAAAAGTATAGCATAAAAAAGAAAGCATATTGTGATGATCTTGCAATTGTTATCATTGATATTGACATTGGTGTTATTATCATTATTTTTATGATTATTATTATTGTGGTTGTTTTTATTATCACTGTTATTGTTCTTATTATTATTGCTGTATTGTAATTGTTATTACTATTATTATTATTATTATTATTAATATCCAGAATGCAAAGATTCCAAAACGCAATAGTTGCTGAAGTGGCCGTATGAAAAATGCTCCCCTGCGATGAAAGTCAACCCAAACAAACTCGATAAAATGTCTTAGACGGGAGATTCTCCTTCACTTCTTTTTTCTTTCTTTTTTTTTGCTCGAGATATAAGAGTACACCGAATCACGAATTTCAAGGGTCACCGTTCCCTTCCCACCTTCCCTTCTCGTCTGACATTGGGGCGATGAGCAGCAGGATGTGTGGGGTACAATACGCCGCGCGCTTGCGCTATCCAATGATGTTCGTGTGCATGTGTGAGTATGGCTGAGGGGAAAATTCGACGTTTTATCCTCACGGTTTTTAGTCATCACCGGTCAAGGTGCTCGAGCGGTTCCTCCGACCGGAGAGACGATAGCGCGAGAGAGGGAGATAAAGATCGCAAGAGAGGGAGAGAGAGAGCAGAGAGAGGAGTTTTCTCCAAGACACCAGTGAATCCCTTGTCGTCATGTATTTCACCCTCAACGGCGTAGTGATGAATATATTTATAAGAAATTGAAGAAATACGATTGGTTGGAAAGTAAGGAGAAAAAAAGTAGGACAAATTATAAGACGAGTGATGAAAATAAATGAGTAAACGAAAATGAAGGAGATTTGAATGGACAAATCAATGCGCAAAAATCAAGAGAAGTAAAAGATAAGTAATAAAGTATTTTAAAAAACATAAAAAATTAAGATAAATTAGATAAAAAATTCAAGCGCAAAAATTGAAAAGAATAATCGACATAAATGAATCGGCGAAAAATGATAATTATCGAAATATGAACAAACGAAAAATAAATGGGAAGAAAAATCGAAATAAATAACTGGAAAGTAAAAAGAATAATCTAAACGAATAAATGAGAAATAAGAATAATTTGGATGAATAAAAAAGAGATAAATATTAACAAATAAATAAAAGGCAAACAAGTGGAACGCTCCAAATAAATTTAAAAAAAAAACGAGAAGTAACGAAAAAGAAAATAAACGAATGACCAAAAAAATGAGAAACAAATAATTGAACAGACAAGAGTGGTATAAAAAAAAAAAACGTTCGCGATAAAAAAAATTGTCTCGCCAATAGTGTGCGATGTGTTCTCCCAGCTGGAAAATATTCCCTCCTGCTCTCGTAGTATTTCGAGCCACGTAACGAGACTCTCTCATCGTCTCGCCTCGCGATTTTTGCCTCTGGAAATTTACTCTGAACGAAATGACGAGATTTGCGAGCTTCGCGACGTAGCGTCGAGTTCCAAAAGTTTCTGGCTCTCGAAAAAAAAAGTGATCGATTGTAAAGCGCAAAAAAACATCGAAAAAAGAAAAACCAAAAAATTAAACCTGGCGAAAATTGTTGCCCTTATTTCGTCTTCGTTCCGATAGCGAAGAGGGAAATTAATTTTTAAATTACAAAAAAAAAACGAAATGTCGTTGCACTATTATCATAGTGGTTATCGTTATCGTTCGGCCTCGAGTACGGCCAGTGGAAACCCTGGTGGTCAGCTCCAGGCATCGGACAGCGACGTCGCCGAGCTCAGCGACCTGGACGACGACGACGACGACGATGACGAGGACGACGAGCGTCGCCGCCGTCGACGGCGCGGACGAGCCCGCCGATTGAATTACTCCAGGACGAAAAGATCGAGCCAGGATCAACGGGATTACGGGGATGGCAACGAGAATGAGCTCCAAAATGACGAGGACGACGATGACGACGACGACGATGACGATGATGATGATGATGACGATGACGATGACGACGACGACGTCGACGAGGAGGACGAAGACGAGGCGGACGAATTACCGTATCCCGGCTTCGTACCTAACGCCCTTCGTTATCTCGACCAGACGACCAGACCACGCAACTGGTGTCTAGCACTCATCACCAATCCATATCCTTTGCTAGTCTCGCTCGTATATTGGAGTAACTGGGTGTATACGGGAAAAGTATTGGGGTCACTGGATTTAATGGTGGGATAGCATGATACCAAAAAAATTATTTTCTAATTTCTAGAAAAATATATAATACACACATATATATATATATATATATATATATATATATATATATATATATAGGGTGATGCAAAAAAAAGACGATATTCTTCTTCCTTGTTTCCCGTAGCGAATGCATATATACACTAGCGGCGAAAAATTACCGGAAAAAAATTCAAAAAAGTTCCGGATCGATTTTTTATGCCATTTTGCCGATAGTTGACATAGATGAATTTAATAAACGGCGTTTTGAAGGGGAGGAATTCATCTTCATCCGTTTTTTTTCTTGAAAATTTTTTACTATTTTTTTTACGACTGATACCCTTTTTCAAAAGGATCAATTTTCACCTTATGTTTTGTTCCTCTTCTGGTGGACGCCGTTTACAATCAAAATTTTTTTTATGCATTTCTTTGACCGGAATCATAAAGGGGGAAGCTCAAGCTTCAATTTTGTTTTTTTTTTAAGCTTCGTACGATTTTTTTTCCTAAGATATTTTGATTTTTTTGAAAAAAGAGACAACTTGAAAAATAACGCGTAACCCGAAAACGACAAGGATTCAAGGAAAACCTCAAGATAGTAAAAAGTCGAATCGGTTTTCGTTGAGTTCGCGAGAATTTTTTCAGATTTTTTTATTTATTTTATTTTTCACCTATTTTCGGTAAAAAATCCGATGATTTAATTACCGTAAGTCGAGAAAAAAATTTCGAAAAAAAAATCGGAAATAATTTTATTGCATGGAAAATAGAAAAATAAATTTTTTTCCTGCCGGAAAATTTTACCACAAGGCCCTTAGTTCTCAAGTTACGGTAATTAAATTATCTGATTTTTTACCCAAAATAGGTGAAAAAAAAATCGAAAAAATTCTCGCGAAATCAATGAAAATCGATTCACCTTTTTACTATCTTGAGGTTTTCCTTGAATCCTTGGCGTTTTCGCGTTACACGTTTTTTTCAAAATTGTTTCTTTTTTTTTTAATCAAAATATCCTTGGAAAAAATCGTACGAAGCTTAAAAAAAAAACAAAATTGAAGCTTGAGCTTCCCCCTTTATGATTCCGGTCAAAGAAATGCATTTAAAAAATTTGGTCTGTAAACGGGGTCCACCAGAAAAGGAACAAAAAAAGGCGAAAAATGGTCGTTTCGAAAAAGGGTACTGGTCGTAAAAAAATAGTAAAAAATGTTCAAAAAAAAAACGTAATGAAGGTGAATTCCTCCCCTTCAAAATGCCGTTTATTAAATTCATTTATGTCAACTATCGGCGAAATGGCATAAAAAATCGTTCCGGAACTTTTTTGAATTTTTGTCCGGAATCTTTTTGCCGGTAGTGTATATATATAAAGTGTGATGCAATAAAATCTTGATATTTTTTCTACCATATACTCAAAATTTCATATTTCTCGGATATATTAATATTATATATATATATATATAGGAAACTAATTAAAAATGGCTTGCATCACGTTTTGAAGTTGAGCTCATAGAGCTCACTTTAGGCGAGAATTCTTTGTATGATACATTAACAGTTTTCACTGTGAGAGCAAAGAAACAGTGCCATTTTTTTGCATCCCCTTATGTATGTGTATGTGTGTGTATATAGGGTGATAAAAAATATATAGGGTGAAAAAAAATCAATTTTTTTTTTTCGTTTCAGCCTCTAAGTTCATATTTTGCAGCAAGATAACAACGATTTTTCCTGTAGGATTCTATATTCCAACAAATATCGAGATATCTGACGAAACAACAAAATCGATATTTTTTTTCTGAGAAAAAATTATTCATTTTTTTAATTCCTTAAATTCTACACATACCATTTTTCTTGCGATTCTTTGCTATGGCAACGAAGAAAGAAAGGATCGATTTTTTTTTGTATTATCCTCTATATTGATATATCTAATGATAAAAAAGGAATCGAAATTATTTTTGGAGAGAATTTCTCAAATTGTACACATGCTATTTTTTTTTATCATTCTTCACTAAGAGAACGAAGAAAAATATATTGATTTTTTTTTGTATCATCCTATATGTCGTTATATTTGATTGATGATATAAAAAAGATCGATGATTCTTTTTCTTAGTAAAAAATTCATTCGTTTTTTAGAGAGAATGCGTAAAATTTTGCACACATCATTTTTTTACCATTTTTCGCTGTGGGAATGAAGAATTTTTTTTTTTAATAGTTCACCCATATATCGACACACGCATATATACATATCGGTATAGGGTTGATACAAAAAAAATCGAAATTTTTTTTTTCGTTCCCGTACCTAGGAATAGTAAAAAAAATGGTATGTGTAAAATTCAAGAACCTATCTTAAAAAAAGAAATGAATTTTTCTCCCGTAAAAAATGTTGGTCTACCCATGAATTGTTTTTTACCGTTTAAAAATGTTCGTAATGTTTTAACATAGATTTTATTTCGCATACATTGTGCAGTATTCATTTTATTTTTGTATATTCGGGCTCTCTTGTAGAAGCAAGCGTATCTGTTGATTTTATTCACCTGATATCAAGAATGATCAAGGTCGCAAAAAGGGCTCGTATTGGAGGAAAGGGATGGCCGAAATTTACGGCCGTTTTTTTTTCTGCGAGATAAACGTCGATAGCTCATGACGGGCCGAAATAGATGCAGGAGGTGAAGAGGATAAATCCGAGAATTTTTAGAATCGATCGGAAGAAGGATAATAGGATATTGGAATAGGAGATATTGAAGAGAGAGAAAGATACACACACACAGACAGAATCTTACTTATCCCCGATGACCCATAAATGTCGTCATACGCGATAATTAACTTCTGGCGAGTAGTTGGCAAATTTCGATCGAGATAAAGATGACGGAGTTGACGAGAAAAATAATTGAGCGAAAGGACTTTCGATTATCGTTGTCCCTTACTCCCTACCCCCCCCCCCCCCCCCCCCCGGCCTCTCGTGAAGAGGATGACTTGAAGCTCCGCGCTGCAACAAATTGCCGGAAACGTGACTAGATGGACCAATTTGGGAGTTCATTGATTGCCAATTACAAATAGATCGTCTATGCTCCCGATAATACCCGATAAATATTTATCACTTACACGTGCACGACCTTGAAGCTTGAACGACCAAGATATTCTCTCGTCTCATCGATTCGCCAATTTTTGCTCCGTCTGCGTAAACTTGGAGCACAAAAAAGCCGGTCAATTTGCAATTTTTTTTCTTCTGATGAGAGTATCAGAATAACACAAGGTTCGAGATCGGATATTTATTTTTTTAATTATGAACATTACGAAAATGTCAAGCTGTACAAGAAAAAAGTTCGATTTTCAACGAAAAAAAAAACAACTCTAAAAATTTGTTATTAACAAATAGATAAATATATGAGAAAATAATCTGGTCATACGATGGAAAATGTTATAAATTCTTTCCAAATTTGACGTTAATCGGACGAATAGATTTTGAGATACGACTTAAATCGTTTCATATAAACATAGTGTTTGAGAAAAAGGCAAAAGATCCTTCATAAAAATCGTCCCAATTCCCTCAATTTTACGATTTCCGACAAAATCTTTGTTGGAAATTAAAGTTACAGACCCTAGGCTATAAAACTACCCAATAAAAGACCCTGTCTTCTAAATTTCAAGCTTACACAAACCGCTCAAGAAAAAATCATTTCGAGAATTTTTTACACCAAAATTAATTCCGATCTTTGTGTCAAAAACGTCCAAACCAGAAAGGAAAAAATTGATCTCTATAAATCACTCCGCACTCCGCCTGGAATTAAAATTTTTCATACGTTCAATACCCCGATCTTCTCCATCAACGTCACTTTTCTCGAACTCTTCCAAATTTTATCGCGAACCATTGGGCGGAACGAATTCTTGTTGAATCCACGCGAGGGCAACGTGGACTCGTTACGTACACGCGCTGAGTTTGAGTAGATGAGTTTTCGCATTTGAGACTCTCGTTAAAAATAGTTCAAAAGCAAACAACCGCGAGTGTGTCGGTCCAGGCGAACATCGTGCACCTCCGCGCGGCCTTCTTCTTGCTCGCGCTTCTCTTTGTCGCGAGATGACGCTCCTGTACGAATCACACGTTGATCGGTTTTCCGCCTGTACATAATAATAATAACAATAATCATAATAAATCAAGTCAATCATAAATAAGTTAATCAAAAATTTAAAAATCGAGCCTCTTAGATGTGCTGTTGGGGTTCGGCTCCGGCGGTACTTCGAGTTAAGCAACGTTGTGCATGGCCAATGCCCAGAGGGACGGCCGCTTATCCGTGCCCTGATGAGTGGCGCTAAGACAAACTAAGACTTAATTCTAAGACAAACTCAAAAAAGATTTTTGGCGAACCGCAATAGTTTTTAAGATATTGAATTTCAAAGTTATTTATTTTACCACACGCCGAAAATTAGGAATACTGGTGCTGGCGTGGGGCACCTCAGATATGCGTGTGGAATTGTGGAGTATACAATTTCATACGATTTAATACAAATTGTACCACAGTTTAATGCAAATCAAAATTTAGCGTGAAATAAGCCCGGAGTTTGAAATAGTCCGCAAAAGGAAAAAGACGAGCGTGTGCTCATATGAAAATAAAGAGGACGCGCCAACCGATACAGAAACCTTATTCAGAATCTCTGGTTTCTATCCGATGATAGACACTGCCATAAACTCAATAGAGACTCGCTTAACACAACTTTTTACAATTAATGAGACCTGGTCATTCCTCTATGATATTAATAAGGCTGATGAAAATTTGAAGGAAGCGGGTCTGAAGTTGGAGAAAAAAACTAACACATGATCATAATTGCGATATTTCGGGATTGGAACTTTCACGAGAAATCATGGGTTTGAAGAAGTTCTTAGATAATGATAAGGGCCGCCCAAAAGCAGTGCTTCAGATCTTAATATTAAATAGTTGGCGAAGATACGTTCCCTAATATTGGGTGAAGTAAAAAGTTCTGAGCGTTTTCCGCTAGATGTCTTTAGTGAGCCATATCTCACGATGTATACATCGCATACTATACGGCGATTTAACGGTGACATTACGCTTCAAAAAAAGTTCTTTGACAGTTTTGTGTTTGGTGAAGCCAGTTGTGTGTTACAGCGTTCCAAAATGGAGGTAAAAAAAGAGAAAATTCGATACATTCTTCAGTACCACTACGACCAAGGTGAAAAGGCGGAGCAGGCGGCCAAAAAAAATTGTGCTGTTTATGGACCCAATACAGTATCGAATGCAACAGCAAAGCGGTCGTTCCAACGATTCCATTCTGGTAATATGGACGTCGAAGATGAGGCACGCTCTGGTAGGCCAATCGTCGAAAATGTCGATAAAATTATGGAAATCGTCGAGTCGGACCGGCATGTGAGCACTTATTCCATTGCCCAGGAACTGAAGATTAGCCAGAAAATCGTTTGGAACCATTTGCATAAGGCTGGTCTCAAGAAGAAGCTCGATGTATGGGTGCCACACGAATTGACGCAAAATAACCTTTTGGACCGAATTGATGCCTGCGATTCTTTGCTGAAACGTAAAGAAATCGACCCATTGTTGAAACGGATGGTGGCTGGCGATGGAAAATCGGTCACATACGAGAACAACAGCCGAAAAAGATCATGGTCCGTTCGCGGTGAGCCGGCCCAAACGATGGCCAAGTCCGGATTAACGGCCAAGAAGCTTTTGCTGGGTGTTTGGTGTGATTGAAAGGGAATCATCCACTATCAACTGCTCCCATCGGGCCAAACACTCAATTCGGACCTCTATTGTCAACAACTGACCAGATTGAAGCAGACGATCGACCAGAAGCGGCCAGAATTGGCCAATAGGAAGGGTGTTGTGTTCCATCAAGACAACGCTAGGCCGCATACATCTTGATCGACGCGCCAGAAGCTCCGAGAGCTTGGATGGGAGGTTCTATCGCACCCGCCGTATAGTCCAGACCTGGCAACAAGCGATTATCACCTTTTCAAGCATTTGCAAAATTTTCTTAATGTCACAAAACTGGCCTCAAGAGAGGCTTGTGAAAATGAGCTGGTCAAGTTTTTTTACCAATAAGAACGAGGACTTCTTCAATCGCGGAATTATGAAATTGCCTTCAAAATGGACAAAAGTTATCGAACAAAACGGCGCATATTTGATCTAAATCGGATAATTCTAACTATGTTAATTTCATCGTCGAAATAAAGCGAAAAAACGCTCAGAACTTTTTACTTCATCTAATATTTGGACAGCTCTCCGTATTTTTGTAACTATTCCGATTACGGTGGCCAAAGGTGAACGGTGTTCACCTTTCCGATCTAGCCCCGCTGTCTATTGAAAATTATATAGCTCAGACATTGTTATATAAGGAGATCATAAACAAATTTGCAAATGCAAAAGTGCATATTTTTATGGCCTAGACCCTAAGAGACCTACTTTAGGTCGTGTTTACACGCACAAAAAGCGAGGAAAATATGGTGTAGTATATAAAATATATTAAGGGCAAGCAAGGGGGGAGGGGGGGGCGCGTCATATTTAGATCTCTCTCTATCCTAGAACTAGTCCCGGGCCGGCACTGGGGCTATTCTACTGTGATGGCTCAAAAAATAAGCTATTTTTAATAAATTTTTTTTCGAAAACTGTTGCATGTATCGGTACAAACTTTTTTTCGCTAAAGGTACACTCTTACAGAATAGAAAACAATTCTTTTGTTGCATATAAATGTATATGTTTTTAACAATTGATAATCGTGTAAAGGCATGAACAAAAAGGTATTTCGCTGGCGTTAATGATTTGCGCTTTTCAGGTAATCCGAAACAAAAAATTCAAAAAGATTCTCAATCTGTATGAGTGTATGAGTGTCGCTATCGCCCGAACTGAAATTATTATTTTATATTGCAAAATAAGAAAATGGCGTCGTTTGTTGATAAAGTGTTCGAAAAACACGTTTTTTTTTCGTCATAATTCGGGCGAAAGGATAAGTAAAAATTAATATTTTTCAATAATTCTAGTTCGGGCGATAGCGACACTCATACAGATTAAGAATCTTTTTGAATTTTTTGTTTCTGGTTATCTGGAGAGCGCAAACCATCAACGCCAGCGACATACTTTTTTGTCATGCTTTTATACGATTATAAATTGTCAAATAAATATACATTTATATACAACAAAAAAAAATGTTTTCTATTTTATAAGAGTGTATCTTTAAGCGAAAAAAGTTTATACCGATACAGGCAACAGTTTTCAAAAAAAGAATTATCAAACAATAGCTTATTTTTTGAGCCTTCACAGTAGAATAGCCCCTTAAGACGACTGTGGAGGCACGGATCGTTCGGTTAGATTAGCAAAGTGCGGATAGCAAGTGATAGAAAAGGGTTCAATAGGGGAGAGTACTACGTAAAAACCGGAAAACCGTTCGAACACAGAAAAAATAACATACATAAGAAAAATAAAATAATAATAATAATAATAATGATGATGATGATGATGGTAACAAAATTAAAATTGATAATAATAATAACGATGATTGAATAATCATAATCATAATAATGATGACGATGATAAAAATACTAAAATTAATGATAATAACAATAATAGTAGTAGTGCATTTATTTCATGTATACCCTCCTGGGTTTTTACATTCCCCCCTTCCTTCACATCTTTCCTTATTGCTAGTTACTCACATTAAATTGAAAAATTGCATACATATAATGGGCTAGCAGCTGTGAAATAGAAAAGGTGAACAATTAAATATACAGGGTGGACCACGCAACGTGTGCACCTCTTTTACGACCAAAATATGCGTTGCACAAAAAAATGTCTTATACAAAAGTTACATGGTTTATAAGGCTACACTATGTGGTGCATTAATTTTTTTTATAGGTGGAGGCGCTTCGAAGATTTAAAGGTCAACTTTATTTTTTCAAATGGAATGCTATATTTTTTATAGCGTAATATGATAGAGTATCGAATTCTGAGTAAAAAAGTATAGACCTTTATTAGCCCTAGAGTTAATAGCTAACGAGTAATTTCACTTTATTACTTTAAAATTTTCTTCACGTAATATCAAGTTGGAGATTCATTCATTCATTTTCACTTTTATCTTTCTGATAATAATCACGCACAGTCACCGAAGGATACTTTAATACTGGATTACAATCATTGAGAAGATTGTGAATCATGATGAGTGTGTGTGATGTGGTAAATGTGTTCATATTGATAAACACTGTGATGTAAACACTGCCATTCAGAAATTTGTAGTAGATTTGAATCTCCAACTTGATATTACGTGAAGAAAATTTTAAAGTAATAAAGTGAAATTACTCGTTAGCTATTAACTCTAGGGCTAATAAAGGTCTATACTTTTTTACTCAGAATTCGATACTCTATCATATTACGCTATAAAAATATAGCATTCCATTTGAAAAAATAAAGTTGACCTTCAAATCTTCGAAGTGCCTCCACCTATAAAAAAAATAAATGCACCACATAGTGTAGCCTTATAAACCATGTAACTTTTGTATAAAACATTTTTTTGTGCAACGCATATTTTGGTCGTAAAAGAGGTGCACACGTTGCGTGGTCCACCCTGTATGTATATATATATATATATATATATATATACAGTGGGTAAAAAAAAGTATTTGCACACCGCCTGTTTTTCAAATTATCCTACGAAAAAATAAATAAAATGTTTTAGCATTTTATTTTATTTCGCAGGATAATTAAAAAAACATGTGGCGTGCAAATACTTTTTTTATCCACTGTATATATATATAAAGATATAAATAATAATAATATTTATATAATATAATATATATACAATATAGGAGAT
The DNA here is from genome assembly GCA_963932345.1 of Ophion ventricosus. NCBI lineage: Eukaryota > Metazoa > Arthropoda > Insecta > Hymenoptera > Ichneumonidae > Ophion > Ophion ventricosus. Next base: position 20,413,527 of record OZ010711.1, on the reverse strand, counting down.
CGAAATAATTAACCCAAATCCAGATTCTCGTGTCTCTAGGTTCGAAAATATAGGACTTTCATACAAACTTTGACCCCCCATTTTACCGCCTTAATTCTCCCGTTTCGTAAGAATCTTTCTTAGCGGATGTCTACACCCTATAACAAACTTACCTGCCAAATTTCCAGTTTATATAGGCTTTATAGTTTCTGAGATTTCGTGATTAATCAGTCAGTCAGTGAGTGGTTTTTCGCTTACATATACATATATATATATATATGTACCTGATATAAGACAACATTTTTTAGATATTTTACATATAGTCTCGGTCCTTATATCTCTATAAGCTCTATATTTGCATTTACTGCTTATTGCTGTCTTCCCCTTCCCTCGTTGCCTCATTATTCTCCTCCCACTCCTTTTTTCTCTCGCTAGTTTTTCGATTTTTTTTGCTATTTCGCACATTTCTTCCACTATTTCCTTCCTCTCCGCCTTTTCCGACGACCCCGTTCTGGTTCTTTTCTTTGTTATTTCCTCCATTGTTCGGAATTTCTTAGTGCCTGCTTGTCCATTTGTTGCTTTGCCTCCTTACATTTCCAAACGTGTACGAGCGTTTCTTCCGTTTGCCTGCGTACTCTGTATCTTGTTTCTCTAAACCCTTTCTCGGCCGCTCTCCCCACGCTCTCGCACCTCATTTTTTGTCCAAGTTTCTCTGATTTCTCCTCTCGGTGTTCCTTTGTCCCGGTACTCTTCCATTCACAACTCTTTTTTCCTTTCCTTGTGTTCCTTGCAAAATTTGGACCTGGCAATTTTTCCCCATTTCCTCTGTATTTCTTGCTCCGTCAGCTTCTGCACCGCTCTCCCTGTTTTCATTTTTAATTCCTCTTTGTTTCCTCTTCGTATTGTGTTGCCTATCTGCTCCACTCCCGATTGCTCGATTGCTGCTCCCCTTCATTTCCTTTCCCCACTCGCTTGCTTCTTCGTTCAGCTGTTCTCTCGCCTCCTTCATTAGGCATTTTTTGGCCATCTTTGTTCTTCCATCTTCATGATTTTGCCTATGTAGTCTCCTGCTCTATTTTTTTTTCATTATTATGTCTATTCCTTTGCACCTGGCCTCCGTTTTCCAAATGTACTCCGATGTATTCCTCCTCAGTCCCATCGCTATCTTTGTATATCGGGCCTGCACTCTCTCTACCTTCTCCCTCCTTTTCCATCCCCAAACTTCTATTCCATACAGCAATCCGATCCTCACTATTCTTAGGCTCGTTAACCTCGGTTAATCTTGCTCTCTACCATCTTGATGTGTTTCTCGAAGGTGTTTCCGGTCGAGAAATATACTCCCAGGTATTTGTATTCTATTACCACCTCCCGTTTTTTTACCGTTCATCTCCCATCCCTTCTCTTTCTGTGTCTTCCTTCGTTTCTTAAAATCATTATCTTGGTTTTTTCGATATTTACTTCCACCTTATTCCTTTTCACATACTTCTCCAGATATCTCCCCCGTATCCGCCACCAGCGCCACGTCGTCTAACAATGATAGTATAATAATAATAATAACAACGATAAAATAAGAAATTAACCAAAATTAATCTAGAAACAAATTCAGAATAGTAGAAAAAAAATCTTAACTTTAACTCTCAAATTTGTATACTAAAAAAAATGTTTATTTTAAGATTGAACGCGACCACCTTCCAGTTAGCGTGTCAAATCGATCGTTTCTCTTTTTTTTTACCGCCGCTGCTCGAATGTGTACATATGTGTTTGAACATATATTTGTATGTATAGACGTAGGCGTGATAAAGAGATAGGGTCATCGAAGTGGGCTCGAAGATTCGCACGAGGATTCGGAGGAAGGATAGCGCTGTAACGTGCACGACACGCCGCTATTTATTGATCGCCAGACCAGAGCAGAGTTTCGCTGTCAATACGTATACGCGCGTCGCGGCCACTCGAGTTTCTCTCGTCTACGCGAAATACGTATATGCTTTTATTTGCCGGTGGCACGAAAAAGAGGGTTCCCGTCATTTGTTTTGAGCTTGGAACGAAAAAAAAACGGTTTTTGTTGATCGATAATGATCGAGGGTACGTGAGATTAACCTCAACGTCAGGTTGCAAGGTCGTGAAAAATGATGGATCGGGTTCTCATTTTTGTTTATTTATTTGAATGTTTTTTTAAATTCTTTTTCAATTGTCTCTGATTAGTACACGAGTGATGGTACTCAATTTGGTATGATGAGACGAGAGGGATTTTTTCAATTGAAATTAATCGATCGGCGATGTTTGTTTGGGTTTGTGTGAGTCTCGTGAGAGGTTAAATAAGAGCTTCCGGTCGTAGCGGAAACTTCAGAGATTAATGAAAAGTTGTAATGAAAACAAACGATTGTATACTCTGGGAATTATTCGTTATAGAGATACGCGTGCGTTTGCAGCGCCGACTCGCTAACGACTGCCGAGTTTCGGCATTCGGCCGCTGGCGGCGCCCGTCCGCAGCGGTCCCCGCAAGATGGCGCACCACTCCCGCACCATCTGATCTCTAAAAATCGCAAATAATTCCAAAATATCCATAAAAAACGCCAATAAAAAAGACATACTTTTCTTAACGATTTTTCCTCCACACGTGGTTCGAGAGAGTGAGCATGATGGTAATCCTGCTGAATTGCATCACCCTCGGAATGTATCAACCCTGCGTGGACGACAAGTGCGTGACGAGACGCTGTCAAATATTGCAGGTAAATGACGAACAAATCGTGAAAACTTACCTCTTCCCATGTCATTCGATCGCCGTTAATCAACGAGCTCCCATCGTATCGCACTTTGCAGATGTTCGACGACATAATATTCACGTTCTTCTCGCTCGAGATGACGATCAAAATGGTCGCCATGGGCATATACGGTAGGGGGACTTATCTCGCCGATTCGTGGAACAGACTCGACTGTTTTATAGTGATTGCCGGGTAGGAACACACATTATTGTCGTTATTGATTCGCGGTCTGCCGTGATGCCACTTCCGTTTGTTTAAACGCCAAACGTATATATATATATGCACGTGTGTAACTCTTCGTTGATTGTTATTTTCAGAGCTCTCGAATATTGCCTCAACGTGGAGAACATGAATTTATCGGCGATACGCACGATAAGGGTGCTAAGGCCTCTCCGGGCGATCAATCGAATTCCTAGTGAGTGCTCCATATAGAATAAACACGAATAATGCTCCTTTCGAAAACCTCGTTGAGGTAGTTTATGGAGGTTAGAGTACAGAAAATGTTGAAAGTTCAGGTACAAAATTTCACCGCTAGGGTCGCTCGGATAACGAGCGACCGAGCGATATAGTAATAGCCAGAATGAAAAGTCACCGCGACACGAGGATCGACCCTGAAAAAAAAGTAAAAATTGAAGAGAAACTATCAAAGTGCTGGTTCATCTGTGTAAAATAAAATCCTGGTAACGTTTTTCCGTAACGTAATTGCTGTTATACCGGAAACGAGAGCGTGAAAATCGGAAGTACTCGAAGAACAAGAAACAAAATTCGCAGATGTAAACAATAAGCATTGAGATTGGTACTTTTCAAAATTATTAATTATTTTGTATTGTACACATGCCGATGATGAAAGATACCAGAAAAGTATTACAAATTAACATTGACATACACGCGGTTTGAAGTTTCGCTAAAAAACAAATCAATAACATTTAAGGTATCGCTGGATGGATATTAAAAAATTGCCAAAATGGTCGAAAATTTGAGGAATGATAGTTCTTGATAGAAATAATACATGAACTATTTTAGAATTTTTTACTAAATAATTCAGTACTTATAAACATATGAATTTAACACGGTAGCTTATGAGAAAACAGCTTCTGCAGACGTTGATGGTTGCAAAACCAATGGAACTAAATCGCGGTAAATTCCGAAAATATTATATCATCAAGGTTTAGGAACAAACGATTGATTATGCTAATTTTCAAATAAATCGACTGTGTAATTGTCGAGAATTTTTAACGATGAATTAATAGCAATCATTAGTAATCTCAATATATATTGAGTTTTTGGGTAATTATTGATAATAATAAGAGGATCTGAGTGTATTAATTAAATTTAAAAATTGACTAATTATTTTGTTGGATAGTTGAAACAGATGTACAGTCACTGACAAAACCTCAGTCAAGCATACGACAATATTGTCGAATTCGACTTCAATTATTATTTAAAGTGGAAAATTGACATTTCTAAGTGCTAATTTATTATTAAATTAGCTATTTGTAAGGCTAAATATGTACGAAATGATCTAGACTTGTAAATCCACGATTCGCCCATTTTAGACTTTTTGCCCGACGGTCCATTCAGTGATACCTTAATCTTCCTATGCTATTATACTTTAGATTATACCCTCATTTATATCGCATACTTCCGATAAATATCGAAAGCGAATTAAGGATGTAGCCTGGTGTACAGGCCCGTTTCGGAAGCTTATTGCAGAATTTTTTTTTATAACAAAATAAAATACAATCATTTTCATTTTTTTACCTGTTTTCATTGACATCGTAGACGATTCAAAAAATTTTTTTTGCTTAATTTTACACGTTTTTATAATTGTTTTTTTAAGTTAAAGTAGACACCTTTAAATGAAAGTAGATGGGTAGCGCGGATGATTACGGCACTTAGAGTCATCTGAAACAAAAAAATTAAATTGATTATTGTTCTGTATGATTGTGGCTATGTCCCGTACTAGATGTACACATCTTTATTAATAAATAACAAAATGGCGGACTTTTAAAAAAAAAATTTTCTCGTGATTTTTTTTGTTGAAAATCTGTGAAAAAAAAGAAAATATAATTAAGGCCTTAAGCCACTCTAGGATTTTCCAAAAATCGATTTTTTTTTGTTAAAAATTTACCTTAGTACCTGCAAAATTATATTCCCAAAGATTATGGGTGTGAAAAATCTCTAAGTACTCGAATTTCGAATTCTAGCGCAACCCCTCTTGATTCATGTCGCGACTTTTTACTAACTTTAAACGCGTTTATTTAAAAACTACATTTTTCAAGTTGGCTGGACTCATAACTCAAACAAATTTCAACCGATTCACTTGAAATTTTAACTGTAGATTTAGAATTGAATTTTCTGAGGCACTATGTAGGATTTTTTAAAATTATATTGCATAGTTCCTTTTTTATAAACAATTTTCTGACGATTTTCTCGTGGCATTTTATACTTTTTGTTTTAGAAATGCGCCATTTTGCCAAAAAAAACAAAATATCAAAAAAATCCTACGTACTTCTATAGCTATTCTCATATATAATCGAAAAAACTTTAGTATCTCATCATAACTCAGAAATGATAGGAGCTGTTGATCCGGGCATTGACCTTCCAGAAATAAAGGCGTCATCGGAAAAATGCTGCACAGTCACCATTTTGTCATGTATCGCTGTGAAAAAATAATTTTGTATAGTCAATTACGTGTACAATAAAACCCCTATTTTGTAATTTATGGTTTCGCTGAAAAAAAATCACAAAATATGCCCTTTTTTGGCCCCTAGAATGTTGCCCGCTGTTGCGTAGAATAACATGTGCAAAAATGAAAGCAATTGGTTGGATAGAATTTTTTTAATCACCCGCGCCGCTTACCACAATATTGTTTCGAGGAATACGCGTTTAAAGTTTTGATTCCAGATTTCTTATAAAAAAATTATACTTATACTAATCAGCTGGTGCATAGAGTAGACCTTCCGTTTCTTCAATGGCATCGTTTTCAGAAAATTTTTGTGCTCCGCGAGATGATCAGCAGACTACATCCTTAAGGTTGTGTTCCCGTCAAAGTAACATGCGTATAACGCCTCAGTGGAACTACGATCTTACATACAGGTCTGGAAACTTAAAGAGTGGGGAGTGTCTCAGATAATGAGGCAAAGTGGTAGTTCTCGCTTCTACCATATGAAGCGCTGTCACCTTGTGGTAAGCCAATTAAAAGCAGACCCCAACAGCTGTGTAATGGTGCAGATTTGTCGGAATAAACAATATTTTCGAGAACGATACGAATGAAAAATTATTCAGTTTTTCTACTACTGATCCGATCTCAGGAATGATAATTATTTGTGGTTAAGAAAGATTTCCACGCCTTTTAATTTAATGGCATCTGTAAAACGTGTTGCGACGTCTTTAGCACTTAAAATGCCACGAATTGCGACTTGCAATTTTCAACGCGAACACTTTTCACTATCGTTCTTAAAACTTTTCCAACAGTTCGGTACGATGCACGGTTAAGGCATTTTCTGAATTAAATAGGCCGTTTACTTTCGACCCTACAACGAAACAACGGAAACACGATTCAGCGACTTTGAGGAGGTTATCTATTGCTGTATATCTATATCTACGAAACCCCTACGTGGCGGCGCTCCTAGCGGATAGGTGAGAAAATAAATTTATACCTCACCAACGGTGACACTTCTCACCACTCGAAAACACCGGAATTTCCAGACCTGTATGTAAGACCACGAGTGGAACACACATTCACTATTCTGTAGACGCGTCAGAATTTGTACTTCTTAGTAGCCTGACACCTATACCTGCACGGTTTCACCTGTTCCGTGCAATCTTCATTCTATCTTTTGTCCCCTATTCGTACACAGGTATGAGAATCTTGGTGATGCTGTTGCTAGACACACTTCCAATGTTGGGCAACGTTCTCCTCCTCTGCTTTTTCGTTTTCTTCATTTTCGGGATCGTCGGAGTCCAACTCTGGGAGGGAATTCTCCGGCAGCGTTGCTTCCGCAAGGCTCTTCCGAACGTCAAGTATCCCGAGTAAGTATTTTTTTTTAAATAAAAAAAAAAAACAAAATTAATAAATTGCGATCTAACGAATTTTTGCGCTTTGGAGGCTGCTAATTTTTTTTTCACAATGCGTATTAATCCGTATATATCATTGTGGTTAAACGGTGAATATATAAAGCTCGATTCTCATCAACACCCCGCCCCCCCCCCCTTCATCCGTTATTAAGCGCATTCTGCGTCTTTCGTATCGTTATAACGATAAGCCACAGCACACGGTCACAGCCGCTCGTGTTCTCGCGTACTTCAGCTACGTGACCAAGTGTCTGTAACCTTCGCATTATTTTTCACGATTTTGCCACGGAGGTTTTTTGCTTTTCTCCACGCTACGTATAAATCCAAACGAACACACACATACATATTTTTTAATTACCTACATACGCACACAACGAGGACATTTCGCGTTGAGCTGTCGAGCTTCGCTTGACCTTCGCTAGTTCGAATTAAACAAGAGCGGCATGGGAGGGGTGGGAGGAGAGTGGAAGGTGCAATAATATGGAAGATGGTGTAGAAGTGACGTGAAAAAAAAAAACTCTAGAACAATTTGACGTATGTGCGTCCATACACGTGTAGAGGGTGTCCCGTAAATATCACTTCATACTTAATGGGATGCTAGATTGGATCATGATCTACCAGAATATCAAAATTTGCTCTAAGTAAAAAAACCGCACGCTTTTTGAGATATTTGGACCATTTTTTTTATTCCATAAAATCCCTTGCCTCGTGATCTTTTCGCTGCGTTTTTGGCAATTGAACTTTGTTGCAATTCTTTTTGGTATCAAAATACCCTCGAATAGTTGTTTTCTCTTAGCGACGTCTTGGGGACATTATTTTCATTGAGTAGAAGACTGTTGACGAACTTTTTCTTTTATACACCCCCAACATTTTTTTGGAACCGTTTCGTATGCAATAGAGGATCACGAAAAGGATTTTACAAAGTTTTGAAAAAGTGAAAAAAAAACAAGTTTTTCTTCAACGGTGGGATTTTTATTTAGGGCGAATTTTGATATTTTAGTAGATAATGATCCAATGTGGCAACCCCCAAACCCTGCCTGTGCACTCTGGGCCTTTAAAGAAATGAAATTTTGTAATCACACGTTCTTCCGTATTGCTTACTATATTTAAATTTTTATTAACAACGGTTTTAAACTTTCGACTTTAGCAACTTTTGGGCCATGTAGTAGACACGTCGAGAATTAACCTTGACTTTCACAAGATTTTTTAAACGCCAAGAAAACTACGGAATCCCGGTGGTTCCGTAGAAGACCCAATTTACACATCGTGTCTCGAAAAATATAGTGTACACATGGAGGGTATTTATCCGTGAGATGGTTTTACGCGACACTCTGTGTGTGTGTGTACATATATAATATAATAAAAAATATATATGGGTCATTCGACGCCAAATCGACCACTTTCCGGCCCGACCCCTTTCGATTTGGCTGAAACTTTAATATGTCATTGTTTTTATCTTAAAATGCTTGTGTGGTTTTTTCAAATTTTTTTTACATAATCACAAATACCTAGTGAGTTTTTGAAAAAATCGCCCGTTTTTTTTTCGAATGCTCATAACTTTCTGAAAAATGGACCGATTTAGATCTTTTTTTTTTTAATTCTTCGTTTTGAAATGTTCTTTATGAAAAAATATAGTTGAAAAATATTCAAACTCATCTGAGACATGATTTTTTAGTTTTTTGAAAAAAAAACGCGATTTTTTCAAAGAACGCCATTCTTGATTCTTGATTTTTTTTTTGTAAAAAAAATATGATAAATTTAACATTTTTTCCCGTCAGACCCATCGTGGTAAGATTTTTCTTCCTTTTTCTAAATTAAAAAAATGTTATTGTTAATTTTTTCCACATATAGCTGTTTCCTATGGTGCAATAATGTCCATTAATATATTCTATGGTTTTTTTTTTAAGTGCAGTGTACTATTTCATTTAGTTTTGCCGCTAAAATATTAAACGACAAGCATCGGTCAATGTTAAAAAAACGTTCCAGTTGAATCGTTTTTGTTTGTTATCTACTGACTGTTTTCATCATTGGAAGACTACAATAATGCTGTGAATGGTTTCTGCGATGGATTTTCGAAACCCAAAACCATTTCAGGAACTCAGCAGTCGCACTGTATGATACCTGACAAAAATGGTGGTCTTATTATTTAAAATTTCTCTAATTCAAGAGATCACAAATTATGTAAATTATTCAAACGTCAGGGAGATGAATAAATTCATCATTAATTACTATTAAACAATTAATTGAATACCTATTTACTTCATTCTCCATTAAATAATCCTTTAAAAATAATTTAACATAATTGGAAAACTTTTTAAGTGAGTTAATATTATATACAAAGTACTGAGTATGATAGAATTAACCATTTAAAATTATTTCATCATAAAAAACAGCTATATTTAGAAAAAATTAAGAATAAAAATGTTGCAACTCAGAAAAAAAAATAGAAACAAAAATCTTAACACGATGGGGCTGGCGGCAAAAAATGCAAAATTTATCATATATTTTTTCAAAAAATAAATAGAAAATCAAAAGTAGCGCCGTTTGAGAAAATCGCGTTTTTTTCCCTAAAAACTAAAAAAATCATGTCGAAAATGACTGACTATTTGTCAAATATTTTTTTTCATAAAGAACATTTCAAAATGAAGATTAAAAAAAAGATCTTAATCGGTCCATTTTTCAGAAAGTTATAAGTATTTGAACAAAAAAACGGGCGATTTTTTCAAAAATTGATTACGTATTGATGATTATGTAAAAAATGTTGAAAAAATCACACAAGCGTTTTAAGATGAAAACAATAACATATTAAAGTTTCAGCCAAATCGAAAAGGGTCTAGCCGGAAAGTGGTCTACTTGGCGTGGAATTACCCATATATATATATATATTTATATATATATATATATATATATATATATATATATATATATGTATACAAACCAACACATACCAAATCGATTTTTTACCGACTCACACATTTCGTTTCATCCCTCTCACTCTGGTACACATGTATTTCCACGCGATTCCGCGACCCGGCGATCGTCTACGGTCCAATCGGAAAAAAAAAAACAATCAAATGAAAATGCGAGAAATATGCTTTAAAAAAGTAAGAATATCCAAACGAAGATCGAGTTACAGATAGTGCGAGTGATTTGAAAGATAAAAAATCGAAAAATTTCGGGGCCATAAATAAAGCGTGGGATGGTGACAAGAGGCTGTTGTTTCGCTGTTGCAGGTTACTCTCGGACGAGTACTCGATCCGCTCACGCATTTAGTAAGCTCTGCTCGTAGAGATGATCGATTGTGCTCTGTGCATATATACATAATCTATAACTCTCTCTATCTATCTCTCTCTCTATATAAATATATAAATATAAATTAGGATACGTCAATATATATATATATAGATATATTGGGTGGGCAAATAAGTCCGTACGGTTTTGAACGTACTAACGGTATGAACAAAACCGAACGAACTTATTTGCCAACCCTATATATATATATATATATATATTCTGTACATTTGCATACGTTCGCGCGAGATGAAAGATAAAGGCGTGTCGGTGTGTGCGTGTATCTTGTTTTTCTCTTTTGTTGAGTCTCCGTTGCATGCCGTGTACGGGGGATGAATAGGCATAGGGCCGTGTGACGAAGCTCGACTGATGTACGTGTTTCTGTAATGTACAGAAACACGTACTCATCTAACACGTATTAGATCGTTAATGTGCGCGTGGGTGTGCGTTTGTGCGTGCATTGAAGGGAAAAAAAAATGCACGGCGAGGTACTACATATATGTAAATAGACACGGGGTGGCGCGAAAAGTGACGTCCAAAAGGAAAATCTAAATGCCTCGTATCAATCCTATCTAAATCACCTCCATCTACGATATTTTTTTTTCCTTTTCGAGAAACATTATGTCTTTTTTCTCATTTACAAACATTTACGTTTTGTCATTTTTTTCTTCGAGTTTTTCTTTACCATAGGTTTTTATTTTTTTTTCTCTTTTGTGTATGTACTTTCCTCTTCGAAGATTTTGAAGGTATTCCTTTCACGGAGGGCCGTATTTTGTGGGCGCATAAGGCAGGGTCCTCTTGAATTATTAGTAGATTACAGTGCTGCTTAATACAAATAAGTAACAATCAATTATTATACCCAATGATGAACTGGAATGAAAAATTTCCCATGAATTTTGTAGATTTAGACATTTTTGGATATTCTCTGCAATGTCGCGATTACGAAAATTCGTCTGCTGGTTATATTTTTTCTAAGTTATATCTATACATATAAAACAGTTCCGTGACTGACTGACTGTCTGACATATGCACAACGCACGCAATATAAATATTCGGGTTCGTGAAGAGAACACCTTGAATCAATTGAGAGTCATTTAGACTAGTACAAGTATTTTTTTATCATCCGAACTTTAGCGATTGATCCGCTCAAACATACACGGAGAGAATTAAAAAGTAATTTTTGTCGTGAATTTCACGGTAAAAATTACCGTGATATATTTCAATGTGGTGACAAGTGAGAAAAGCATAATAATTCGTATGCGACAAGTTTTTTTTAACTCACGTTACAGAAAATTTCAAATACGTAGCTAAAATTTTACTATACAAGAAGGGTAGCGCGCACGATAATTTTTACTGAGAGCACAATACATTTTCCTATAACGCTCATTAAATTTTATAATAAATCTTAAAATAACTGTTATAAAGACGATACTTTTTTATAGACATTTTTGAAAGGCATAAAACAATAAAATGCACAGTAAAATTTCGCTGATATTATATATTTTTTAAATTTAAGTTTGCGTATTTTGTTACACATCAAAATTTACTAGAAAATCTGGTAAAATTTTCTATCTGAAAAAGAAATTTTATTTTATTTTCGTGAAAATCTGTGTTTTACTCAGTAATAATAAGCGAAGTTTCAGGGTTGTCATCTGGTTAACATTTAATTCTCTCCATGTATTTTTTGCACTTTTTATCAAAGTCTAAGGCATTTACGGTATTCTTTAGGTGGGCATTAATTTATTGCCCACGGTGCACTTCATAACGGTAAACACGAGTAAAAAAAAATTGCAAGGCAAGTACATAGACAAATAAGAAAAAAAAATGTATTCTTTGTTTCTCGATACGTAGAAAAGATCGTAGAACACAGTTGGGGATCATACGGATAGGTGTTGATACGAGGCATCTAGATTTTCCTTTTGGCCGTCACTTTTTGGGCCACCCTTAATATACCAGGTGTACAAGTCTGAAATGCCGATTATTTTCTAAAAAAAAAACACGTTAAATTCGGAAGAATGATAAAAAATGTTTTATTCAAAGTATGCTCCATCGCTTGTTATACATTTTTCCCATCTTTCGGGCAATTTGTGACCACGCCAGTAAAAATCTTCCCCTTTTGCTGCGAACCATTCATCGAGCCATTTTTTCACATCTTCGTACGAACCAAAGCGCTGCTCAGCAAGTGCGTGACCCATCGATGCAAGCAAGTGGTTATCGGAAGGAGCCAAGTCTGGTGAGTAAGCCGCATGGGGTAGAACTTCCCAGCTGAGTGCTTTCAACGTGTCGCGAACCGGTTTTGCCGCATGTGATGGAGCATTGTCATGAAGAAAAATGACTTTGTGTTGCCTCTTTCGGTATTCGGTCGAACGGTTCAAATCGGTCAATTGTTGTTGGTAAGGTTTAGTATTAACCGTTTCCCCAAATTTCAACAGCTCATAATAGACCACGCCCCTCTGGTCCCACCAAACACAGAGCATCGTCTTTCTGCCAAAGCGATTCGGTCTTGCGGTCAATGTGGATGGTGCGCCTGGGTCTACCCATGATTTTTTGCGCTTGGGATTCTCAAAATAAATCCACTTTTCATCCCCTATAACTATACGATGCAAAAACGACTTTCTTTTGTACCGAGCGAGCAAAATGTCACATGTGTTTTTGCGCTTCTCCATTTGCCTGTCGTTCAACTCATGTGGTACCCATCTACCGGTCTTCTGAATCTTTCCCATCTCTCGTAGCCGATTGGAAACAGCTTGTTGACTAACGCTCAATTGCTCGGCGAGTTGTTTTTGTGTTTGCGAATCATCTTCGTCCAACAATGCTTGCAATTCCACATTTTCGATTTTTTTTTGGCGGTTTTCCATGTTCCTTGTCTGCAACATCGAAGTCACCACTTTTGAAACGCCGAAACCATCGTTCACACGTATCTTGCGATGGAGCATGTTCACCATAAGCTTCTCGAAGTCATCGGTATGATTCAGCAGCAGTTTTCTTCAAATGAAAACAAAAAATTAATGCTGTCAGCGAATGATCTTTGTTCGGTATAAATTTCTAATTTATCACTCGTACGCGTCTGACACTTGTTGATGACACAACAAAATAGCGCAGTGTCAAATCTTTATAGTACAAACTGCATTGGTGCACCATCTGTTGTCTGAAATCCGCATTTCATACTTGTACACCTGGTACATATGAGTGATTTTTGTACATGTGCGTCCTGAAGCCATTTGATTTTTATCTGAAACACTTTTAAGTGTGAACAATTTCGAAGATATTCCGAACGTGGAAGATTATGAGGGCAATTTGAAAGAATGTGATACATGGCCTGGCGTAGCTCAGTGGTCAGAGCACTCGACTAGCAATCGCATGGTCGCGGGTTCGAGTCCCGGCCCGGAGCACCCCACATTTTTTTCGGATTGTTCTCATTTTCTGGGCTATATTATATATAGGATGTCCCATCTGTATGTTGATTTAGACACCTCGTGAATAGACGGGATAGACCACGCGGGGGGGGGGGGGGGGCTAGGTATCGCATCCACATAGAATAATGAATTTATACCACATTGCACTTGTTCTGATATATACACCACGTCCCTGCACATACACGTATCTCACGCCATCGTCCTCCCGAAAATGGTCCAGCTTTCTTCTCTCCGTAAATTCATCGTGCATCATATGAAAAAGAAACGAAAGAAAAAAAAAACGCGCGGAACATAAATAATCGCGCGCATCTCGGGAAGTAAAATTTCCAGTGTTGCAGACTCGATTCGCGCACTCAAGGAAAAAAGCGCAAACGGTGAAACCCCGGGCGTGTGGTTGATTTCGCGAGAGTGTACACTGAGGGAAAAACATAAAGAATAATCGTTCAACTGGCTGTTTGAAGAGTCGTGGATTGACGCAAGTAATCTTTCATCATGAGTGCAATAAGGGTCAGAATGTTCGAAGTTAGCCTTATCTTTAAATTAAAAAAAAACGCGATACGGTGTAGCTTTACGTGTACAGAGAATTGCTTTGCAATCCGCGATTGAGGAAGGAGCAGCAGCAGAGTTTCGACTCGTATCGAATGCCAGAGAAAAAAATTAGACATAACCTAATTCGGCTCTGTTCCCATCTGGTACCGAAGGCTACCGTCGCGCGCGCTGCTCGAAGCCCCTCCTCCTTCCACCTGATGCACGTGGAACGTATCGGAGCAACGAATGGTTTTAGGCCCGGTTCCACAACTCTCGATCAACCGACTTAACTTGAGGTTAGCGCGCTAAACGTGGTTCTGATTGGTCCATTCGGCCTTGAACCTCGGTTAACTCGGTTAACCTAGAGTTATGGAATCCGGCCTTAGTCCGTGGCCAATTCCAACCGAGCCAATGATGGAAAACCTCGTTATTCCGAGAGTCCTACAGATCAGAGAAATGCCAACTTTGTTCCGAGCACCGCCGTCTTGAATTCGCAGAACCTATACTTGAGAACAGCTAGTCGCCATTTTGAGACTTTTCATAAAATTCTTACAACTCAAAATGGCCAACGACGAATCACGAAGAGGTTGGCATCTCTTTGCTTTCTTTCGGGACTACGGATCCAACTAGAAGAGTGTGTTTTGGTAGTGTTTATATTCGGAGTGTTTATTTGGTCGAACGATTATTTGTTCTTTTCCTTAGTGTATGCGTATGCCGGGACTGCCTGCTGTACTACTGCGTATGTGCTCTTGTGTGTGAACTCCGGTGTTGTTGATCGTCGCATTAAATAATCGTCGTCGTCGTCGTCGTCTTCTTCTTCTTCTTCTTCTTCTTCTTCCTGTTCTTCGTCGTCGTCGTCGTCATCGTCGTCGTCGTCTGCACACAGTCTTTCTCTTTCCGCCTCCCTCCACCTCCCTTCTCTCTTTCAATTTGTCTATCTTTTCCGACATTCTTACGTACCCGCCACGACTGCACTCTCTCGATCCTCCTCCACTCCATACTCGTTATCCTCGTTCTCACAACGTGTACTTTTTAATTTGCTTGCGGCCCGTGTCTTCCGCAAACATAAATATACATATACCGGGTGGGAATATACGTATCGATCGAGGCGGGGAAGAGCAACATTCTTGATGATTTTCTGCCCACATATACACCACATTCATTAAAATCAAAAAACATTATTCAACCATCTGTACATCGTCACCGGGTTTCCGAATGTTCCCCTTGAAGTGCGCTCTCGTGCGAATGCTGTATGTATTTGGGGGGGGGGGGGGGGGGGGGGGGGGGTGCAAAAATGTATTTGTGCCAAAATTGAAGCTACGCAGCGCATTTTGCAAAGCACACACCTGTACATAAAACTGGTGCTATGCGAGCCACATTGAAACTTTAGAACGTCCCGCATCGGGCCGCACATTCGTTAGGAACAAATTAGCGCGTTGGTTCACGTTAGACCCAAAATAAATCTCATGTGCGCGTGTTCCCGAATAACGATGGCAGACAACCCACAATCGACGATCGTACCTTCTTCTCTCTTCATTTTTAACCTCCAATTACCTATAATTCAACCAAAAGCCTCGTCGTGCAGTGATAAAAAAAATAGAAAAATCCTTTTTTATATACACCGTGAAAACAAAAAGGAATTGCATCTCAAAGATTTTAAAAAAAAATTTAAATGAGGATGAGGATATGCTGCACTGATTTTTCCCGATTAATTTTTGTTCCGAATGTGCATTTTACATGATCCTCGAGCGAATATATATATATATATATATATATATATACTCCATAGTATATTCACTCATACATAAAAATACACACATACTGACATATATATATCCATTATTTTTTTTGCCCTCTTCAACGCTGTCCAAAAGTTCTCAGCATCATGCCTAAACTATATAGCATGAATAAAGTGCATCGATTGGCTATGTATATAGTACTATATATATATATATAGTACTATATTATAACCTATTATTTATAATGACTCTAAATAGCATAGAGACATATATATACACACCCTTGTTCTATTGATATCACTCCATATCTATTGTCACTATCATATATGTATGTATAAATACGTACATGGACATACATACAGGGTGGCCCGTTTGAAGTGTTGCAAGCTGAGAACATAGAACGCACGCATTGTAATAAAAAAAATGTCAATTTCAAAATTTTAAGTGAGAACCCATGCTTTTATTCTATATTGTTGTAGTTTGACTCGAGACCTTTTTGGGACAGATATGTATTTTTTAATCAAGTACTGTCGAGACCCTCAGCTAAAAAATTACTTGATGAACAAATAACTTATAAATAGTGTTTTTCAACAGCACTCGAGTTGAGCTCTAAGAATAGCCAATAAAAATTGTCTTCATCATGGAAAATGATGATTCGGAGCATTGACGAAAAAATACTTTAAAAATTATAAATAGTGTTTTAAAAAGCTCTCTCCAAGATAAGCTACAAGAATGTACAATTGAAAAAAACGTGTGTTCTCGTTTAAAATGTTGACGTTAGCATTCGCGTCACTTTGGCATTTAGCCACAAGGTCAAACTCAGAGTCCTAGTTTTTTCCATCCTCGCAACCGAACAACTTTCGTTTGAATTATTTTCTTATTACAATGCGTACATTTTGAGACGTCAGCTCGTAACGCTTTGAACGGACCATTCCGTATATATGTACATACGATATGTCTATATATATATATACGTAGCATCGTGTCTTTCCTGATGGATGTTTTTTCCTCTCTTTATTCATTGCAATTGCAGCGATCTCGATAAATATTTCGAGTATCAGGGCCAGGATTACATATGCTCCCGTCCGGACGACAGCGGAATGCACTCTTGCAACAATTTACCTCCGCTTAAATTTGGTAAATTACATATATTCCTCAATACATCAATGCTGTTTGAAAAAAATAAAATAGAAAAAAAAATCAACACCCTCGATCCAGTAGATTTGAGCTCGAAGCAAAGTCGTAAAAAACGTTGATCCCGTTTCCGATTTGTTCCAACAGGCAATATAGTTTGCAACAGTACTGCATTGCCCAACAGCAACATCACGTTCATCAGCAACGAGACCTGCGTCAACTGGCATTATTATTACACCGAGTGCAAGGGACAGGGCAACAATCCCTTTCAGGGCACAATATCCTTCGACAATATCGGCCTTGCATGGGTCGCGATATTTCTCGTGAGTGGACATTTTTATACTTTATTTATAACAGTTTTGTTCTTCCTCGTGCATTTGTGTGTATGCATATCATTGTCTTTTTATCCGAAAACGAAAATTCAAATATTAATTATCAACCCGAAACATGTGAATGGAGAATATTTTACGCTCATTTATATAATAATGACATTAATAATATTGATTAGTAGCAAGAACAATAATAATTCTACATTGAAACATTCTGAATTATAAAGATTGCGTTCTTTACGATATATATATTTTTTTTTTTCCCTTAAAAATTATACTCTGAACTCAAAACGTGCGAGAAAAGAATAAATTATAAACTATAACGATATGTAATTATTTTTATTATTATTCCACAATAAAAATCAGAATAAAAGCAATAACTACAATAATGATAATAATAATAGTATAGAAGTATGTATAAATTTCTATATATTTTATAATAATAATAATAATTCTTTTTAAAATAGAACAAAGGCTCTAAATATTCCAAAATATTCTGTAAGAATTTTTTTCTATAGAATTCTTTTTTTTAATAATATTTTATTGCTCCGGGCAATACACTAATAATGATTATTATTATTTCAAGTCATTATTATTAAATTGCCATTGAAGCAATAATGTTTTACTTAAATAATTATGAATAATTCTAAATTCTGCATCTACAAATATTCAAGCGATACATTACGGCGTTTGCGGTCCCGCAGGTAATCAGTTTGGAGGGATGGACGGACATAATGTATTACGTCCAAGACGCCCACTCGTTCTGGGACTGGATATACTTCGTACTTCTGATCGTGGTACGTAACATTAATTATTTGCATTCTTTAAGATTCACGACTGGCAAAAAATTAACGAAAAAAAAGTAACGAAGGAAAAAAAAGAAGAATGTTTACATTAACGGGATTTTACGTAAATTCTCGACAGATCGGATCGTTTTTTATGATAAACCTGTGCCTGGTCGTGATAGCGACTCAATTCTCGGAGACGAAGAAACGAGAGATGGAAAGGATGAGACTGGAGCGGGCAAGATTTCATTCGACCAGCACACTCGCGTCCTCGACAAACACTTCCGAGCCAACTACCTGTTACGCCGAAATCGTCAAGTCAGTAAAAACCCAACGTGACGATTCTTTGTCTCGATGTTTTTGTTCAAATGCTTGACGATGTGTTCTCCAGGTATATTGGCCACCTCTGGCGTCGGGGCAAGCGGAGATTGGCAAAGAAGTATCGTCTCTACCGGTACAGGCGGGAACAAGCGCGCGAGAAGAATCTCTTGAGCACCAGGATTTGCAACGTCCGCACGAATGTTGTCGGATTGCGGGGGACTTGCGGCGGGCGGACCGGAAATCGTGACACCTGCCTGGATTTGTTGGCAGGCCTGGAGAGCGGCGAACAACAACAAGTCGGCAGCACAGTACACGTCGATCCCAATGGAGTCGCTAGCCCCGAGTTGTCCGAGAGCGAACAGTGCCACCAGATGAACGCGCGGATGACGAGCACCTGCGACGACATCCATCGCACAATCTCGGTGCACTCGAATGGCCTTGTGGCTAATGACAACGTTCGAGCCTGTTCACATCAGAACGGAGAGGTGGGTGCGGTACTAATGAATTCAATCGGATTTGTCCCAAGCTGGTTAGTTAAAAAATTGAACCGCTGGGACATTGTGACTGAAACAAAGTGCACTCCAGTCAAAGCGGACCTTTAAGGGGTTACATGGGTTTTGAAGCCAAAAAAAGCACATTTTCTCAATGTTTTCACATATTTTCTCATATTTTCAAAATGTTAAGCACATAAAAGAGCAACTTATTTTTAAAAAATTTCATCAAAAAATTTGAGAACTTCAGCCGGTGGAGCCTGATTTCCGGAGACCCTAAAACGAAGTGTCCTCGTGGTGGTCAGGATAACTCATGATACTTTTATCTGAAGTTAAAAAACCAAATGTTTTCTGTTAGTAGATAAGTATAGCTCGTGATTGAACGAAAGATTTAAAAAACAATTGAAATTTGAATTTTTGGCAGAGTTTTATGAAAAATAGTTCAATTTTTGGTACAATTTATACTACGTAAAGCCTTGTAAAATTAGTTGTAATCGAAAAAAAAACCTTCGTTCAATCAGTAGTCAATGCTATTTTGAAGTGTGCAAAATTTCAATAAGATCGGTGCATTAGTTTTTGAGAAATCGTGTCCACCGACTTTAAAAATAGTGTTTTCAGAAAAATGCGTATACCTGCTTCGTTTCCGGTCGGTCTTTCCCAACGGGAGGAATTCCCAAAGGCTCTCTCTCCTAGACTTTTACTCCGATTGACTTAAAACTTTGGGAGAATATTCTAGACATATTGTACTATTATTTTTATTGGTTTGTTCCAGTCGTACAGGGTCTCCTCCTTTTTACGAGCCCCACCTCAACTTTCTCGTTCTATCGCTCATTCCACATCCCTCCCCTCTATATCTCCCCTATTCCAAAATTCCCCCGTCTATCTCCCATCCACAATTTCCCCCGTCTACCTCCCATCCCCCCACCATGCCGCCGCAGCCGACCGCCCCTCTGTATCGTATTCACCATGACATACATGCCATGGGCATAGGGAAACTGCGGAAAACCTATACCGATACAGCCGGTCTCCCAAGTTCGCCTCCCAGTCACGGAACTAGTCGTCTTTCGCCGAGAAATATCGAAGAAAAATATTTCACGACGAAAGTGACGCGACTGGGATTCGAACCTGCGACCTCCCGATCCGCTGGCCAGCACGCGAACCACTAGACCAACGCACCGGGTGACATATTGTACTATTAGATAATAAAATTTAAAAAAAATGGATTTTTTGAAATTTTCAAACCCACGTAACCCCTTAAGGGCATGTACAAGGTCAACATAACCTCACAAATTTTCCAACCCAGTTTTCTCATAAATGGTTAAAGTTTTTGAGGAAAAACAAAGCATCAGGCTCTGGAGAATATCCTGACACAGAGCTTCATTATTTTCATTTGCCCAAAAAATTATTCATTTTTGAGAAATCTCGGTTCGAAAATTTTAGCTGTCTCTCTCGCACTCATATGTCACGTGGTACACCTTCTACTTCGCCTTAATAGATCGAACCCAAGGTTAAAGTCTGCTCGCCAAAGCGTCGATCCGTCGTCGTGTCTCGTCGCAAACAGGCGAATTGTACGTGAAGTTTGACAGCAACGAGCCAACTTCATTACTACTTATTTATTATTTCCTTTTATTATTTATTTATTATTATTTATTTTTATTATTCCCTTAATAATTTAGATCGATAAATAAAAACGTTCAACGAACCTTTCTAGAATTTAATCACATCGGGGCTAAAGAACTCGAAGTAACGAAACATCTCCCATGTCTAATCGGAAATTCTTTTCTCCAGGGTCAAAGTAATGTAGCTCTGCTGAGTCCGCCCTGCAGTCATAATCGCCGCAGGAGCAGCGTCATGTTCAGCGACGTGGTGTTGCTCCACGGTGCTGCTAGCGGCGTCAATAACGTTATGCCCAATTCGCCGGGCCTGGGTGGCTCTCCGCAAGCTCCGTCACCCAACAACAATCTCCTGGTCGCGTCTACGCCCGTTGCGACCAGTATCGTCCCGTTGGGCGAGCGTAACATCTGTTCGAGTGAGAAGACCACGCAGACGAGCGACGGGAACGTTTGGTCCACGCGACGACCCAATAATCCGCAGGTTCGTCGCGAGACTCAGCCGACCCAACCACCCCAAGGCCCATTGGCGTAGCCAGCATTTTTTTCCGTGGGCCATGAGGGGCCGGCCTGACAAGAACTGGTTTCGTTCACAATCATCTTTTTTTTTTAATAAAATTTACATAACAGACGATAATAGTAACAATAGGCGTGAGACATATTACATGAAACTTGCTTAAATCACAAGTTCATGTTAACATTAATACCTTAAAGAATACCTTATA
This sequence comes from Ophion ventricosus, assembly GCA_963932345.1. Lineage (NCBI taxonomy): Eukaryota > Metazoa > Arthropoda > Insecta > Hymenoptera > Ichneumonidae > Ophion > Ophion ventricosus. Next base: position 20,392,340 of record OZ010711.1, on the reverse strand, counting down.
CTAATACCTTAAAAAATAATTAACGCATTTTTTATTATTCTTTAAGGCCTTAGGCCACTCTAGGATTTTCCAAAAATCGATTTTTTTTTGTTAAAAATGTACCTCAGTACCTAGAAAATTGTATTCCAAAAGATTATGGGTGTGAAAAATCTCTAAGTACTCGATTTTCGAATTCTAGCTCAAGCCCTCTTGATTCATGTCGTGACTTTCTACTAACTTTAAACGCGTTTATCTCAAAACTACATTTTTCGAGTCGGCCGGACTTATAACTCAAACAAATTTCAACCGATTCACTTAAAATTTTAACTGTATATTTAGAATTGCATTTTTTGAAGCACTACATAGCATTTTTTTATTATATTGCATAGTTCCTTTTTTATAAACAATTTTCTGACGATTTTTTCATGGCGTTTCATACTTTTTGTTTTAGAAATGCGCCATTTTGACAAAAAACAATACATCAAAAAAATTCTACGTACTTCTATAGCTATTCTCATATATAATCAAAAAAACTTTAGTGTCTCATCATAACTCAAAAATTATAGGAGCTGTTGGTCTGGCCGTTGACCTTCCAGAAATAAAGGCGTCATCGGAAAAATGCTGCACAGTCGCCATTTTGACATGTATCGCTGTGAAGAAATAATTTAGTATAGTCAATTACGTGTATAATAAAACCCCTATTTTGTAATTCCGATTTATTTTATGGTTTCACAGAAAAAAAATCACAAAATATGTCCCTTTTTTGGCCTCTAGAGTGGCCTAAGGCCTTAAATAAAAGAAATACCTACTTTTTCTACAAATTACAATTAAGAAAGTAGTTCAACTTTTATCAAATTATTTCTTTATGCTTGCTTAAGTGAAACTTAAACAAGCATTAATCGATAATTTAACTTCAATTATTTTGGATCGATTTTTTTCTGGGTCACCAGGCTGTCTCTCCGCCCCCACCCGACTACGCCAATGCCAGGCGTACCTTGGCATTGTAATTCCCGTTCATCGTAACCCAAACTCCGCCTTAGAATCAGCATTTATTCGTTGCTCTATGTTCGATTGACAGCTCGATCTCGGGAAAAGTGAGGCGATGACGTGCCAGGAGTTGTTGGCGTTGAGTGGAGCACTCGGCGCCGCATTGCCAACCGGCCAATTGGCCCGCGACACGTTTCTCAATTCGTTGGCCAAGGGAATAACCGATCGCGGCAATACCGGTCTTATTCAACAGCAACAACAGCAACAGCAGCAGCAAGAGAGATCGGTCGCCGAGTGGACGAACACCGAGAGCGCGGGAGGCCAATCGGTACAGATCAACTGTCCCTGTTGTTGCCAAGTGCCGATCGTCGGCGGCGCCTCGGTCGCCTCGCAATGGCCCGGCGACAGTCTCGAGAATCATCACGACGGCAAGTGGCAAACCTCCCGTACGCGAAAATTCTTCCGCGCCTCTGGCAATTGTTGCGTTTGCAGTATACGCTGCGTTCAACGTTGGATCAAAAAGCTCGTCGAGCACAAGTATTTTCAGCAGGGTATACTGCTCGCTATACTCATCAATACCCTCAGCATGGGAATTGAATATCATAATCAGGTTCGTTCCCGTCTTCTGCCCTCGAACGTTGAGGTGGTGCGAAAAATCCTCCTCTCCTCGAAAACCCTCACCAATGCGACACATGGCATGACCCATAAACTTCAATATTCATCGAAGTTTTCAAGACAATTTATAATCTATATATGTATATGTTCCGTTCCTCCATTCAGCCGGAAGAATTGACCGTCATCGTGGAGATCAGCAATTTCGTGTTCTCGGCGGTTTTCGCAGTT
>OZ010711.1:20298685-20390331 GCA_963932345.1 Ophion ventricosus | reverse complement strand
CTTGTAGTTCGTCTAGAACAGCTTTTCGAAATACTATTTATAAGATTTTTTTTTCATCAATGTTTCGAATCAACATTTTCGTTGATGAAGATACTTTTCATTGGCTATTCTTAGTGCTCAACTCGAGAGCTTTTGAAAAACACTGGTTACGAGTTAGTCGTTCGTCAAGTATAATTTTTAGTTGAGAAAATCGAAAGTTACAATACCGCTGGCAAACCTCCAAGTCTCGTAGCTCAAAGAGTACTTGATTTGAGAATACCTAACGATCGCGAAAAAGTCTCGAGTCAAGCTACAAGAATATACAATAGAAAAATTGACTTCACATTAAAAATTATTGACGTCTGGTTTCTCATCCGAAGGTTCACACAAAAGGTTCAGATCCAAACAACTTATTCGAAACATTTCTCATTGCGATGCTTACTTGTCAGGACGTCAGCCTGTAACACTTTACACGGGCCACCCGGCATATATGAGCGAAAAATCAAAGAAAAAAACAAACAATTTTAATCGTAACTTCTTCCAAGTTCGTTTCTTTCCGTCGTGGCTATGACAAAATTTTCCTCTTTTTTTTCTTTCTTTCTTTCTTTTGATCGTCGTGATCGCCGTCGTGCCGATATTAGACAGCCTGCCAATGCATCTCTTCCACTCTTCCACGATATAGAGAACAACTGTCTTTACGAGCGCATCATATCTTTCATTGGCCAATGCAATATTGCGATTATAATATAGTTGTTTTTTTGTTTACTATCGTTTCGCCAAACCCCTGTCCTCCCCGACATTACAGAAGAACGAGCGCACACCATTGAGATTGACAAATGACAAGGAAAGTTTGAATAACATAAAAATAAATACTCCAAAAATGTTCAGAGACGAGTATTCTTCGTTTTCGGATTCTTTCTTTTTTGCTTTCTTTTCATGCGTTCGACAATTTTAGTGAAAAAAAGTACCACGATCGATTCGCGCCAAGGGTTGATTATTCTTCGTCACAAAAAAATATATATCTACACTCTTGCTACCGTGTATCGAATTTTCGCTCATTTTTTTGCCCCCCCGCCCCCCCCCCCCCCCCAAACTACCGTGGCGTCATACCGAATGAACCCAAATGAACTCAAGTAACGTCATTTGACGTTCGATTATAAATAATCGTGAATATTGCGACATAAAAAAAAGAAACATACAAGACGAATGAGAAGCAATTTTTTAAATGATTCTTATCAACTTCTCATGGCCTTTCACCAAAAATATGTATGAAATAATTGCAATTTTCTACGTACATACTATATATATATATATATATCTACATATATATATATATATATATATGTTTGTGTGTATATAAATATATATCGCACGTTTCGTTGTGTTGTAGTATTCTCGGGATGAACCTGTTTGGTTGCAAATTCCGTGAAACGATGAAAGGCAGCTCCGACGTCGAGTGTGATAGAAAAAACTTTGACTCGTTGCTCTGGGCTATCGTGACGGTCTTTCAGGTACCTTACAGGATACGTAATTATCACGTTGAACGGTTTTATTTTTCTTTTTCATATTTTTTTTCTTCTTTTATATAGTGTTGTATATTCTTCTGCTTATTCTTCTTCTTTCTCCTCCTGATCCTGCGCTTGGTCCTTATTATTGGTACACACGTCGTGAAGCATATAGACTCGTGTATCGCTCATGTGTAACGTCGTTATCATCCTCGTATCATTCATTTCCGCTCAAAAACACATAGACACACGTGTATTAATTGACACGTTCGTAAAATCGACGCTCGAGGGATTGGTGGGAATTTGGGCGGCCCCTCGTTGCGTTTTTTTTGTTGGTCGAGTTCTTACGGGTTTCACAGTGTGTTGGTAGGAATATGGATCCCTTGGAATTCTTCGGAGACCCAAACGAGCAAACTCCTATTCGGGGTGTTTGAAAAAATATTCGGGATTTTCGCTTAATTAATTGCATGAAATTAACCGAATATTCATTGGTGTTTGATCTTGATCTTGAATCTAAGCTTGGCGCAACCGAAATGTTTTATTCGCTCTCTTCGACCGGGTGGCCCATATTTACACCAATTTAGTTTTTACCGCACGCTCGTCAGGCCGGATCGCAGCAATGGACAACCATCTGACCCAGATTTTTTGTTCGCTGACGACTTTTCAACCGAGTGCCCAAGCGTCGTAATTACGAACCAACAATAACGAAAACGTTCGTTTTCGCAATTAGCAAGGAAAAGGCTTTTTAACGAGCTACGGGACGAGCACGAAGGAAAAAAAGAAGACTGGGAAAGTTGTCCGTTTTGAATACACTCGCACCACTGGTGCACAAAAATATCCCCCTTAAGAGTGCCTCGAACGAAGCCATATTCGAATTATTCAATTTTCAGGCTTCTCGCTCGCAGAGAAATTGCGATCTATGAAGACATTCATTCCTCGAGAACTCTCACCTCGAAATAGCTTCGAATATTCCGAGCTTATGATGCTTTATTTAGAACGCGTTGATTAATCGAGGCGTAATTTTTAACTAATTAACGAATTAGAGATTCATTCAGTGCCGCGTTAAATAATTGAAGCGTAATTTTTAGCTAACGACCGAATTGGAAATTCATTTAGTGCCGCGTAATTAATTGGATCTTAATTGAGTAGGATCATTTATTAATTCAGTAGCCTCATTTAATTGAGTGGGATCATTTATTAATTAAATAGCATTCATTCAATTCATTTATTAGTTCAACCCTTCAGGGTTCATTCATTAATTCAATAGCTCTTCTCAGTTCATAACTTGATTAAAGAATTATTCACTGATTGCAGATGATTTGCCAGTTCATTAATTAATGGGAGCACAATTTTGAGCCGAGTGATTGATGGTAGCTTGATTTAGAGCTAGCTAATTAATCGGAACATTACAAGAAGCTAATCACTCGAAACTTGATCTTAACCTAATTAACCAAGCGGCGCTCAATCCAAAGCTAATTAATTTACGGAGCCTAAATTAATGATAATCAATTGGAACTCGATGATAAGCTAATCAATTAATGGGGGAGTAATTCGGATCTACTTAATTTCCTACCAGTTAATTTTTACACGACATCACGATATCACAAAATCCATCCTCTCTTTGAAAAAAAAAATGAAAGTCTCGAATTTTGTAGACAATATGAAAAAAATTAAATGACATCGATAAATTTTCAAACCTTTTCGAATGACGACATGAAATCTTTCAACGGGGTTCAAATTGCCACCAATTTCATCTCGTGCCGGATGGCTCGCGGAAGAAAGTGTCAAAATTCAATGTCTGTCTCTCTCTTTCTCTCTCTCTCTCTCTCTCTCTCTCTCTCTCTTTCTCTTTCTCTCTGTCTGTCTCCCTTTCTCTTGCTCTTTTTCACTCTCATCGAGTCCGAGCACTATTTACGTCTTATTCCCATATGATTTTGCGAGCTTGCAAGGTAACGTATACGAATGTTTTTTTTTCTTTTTTTTTCTCTATCTCCATGCTCGATCGTTGACGATCTACTTAATGAGGGGGGAGCGGGGGGCGGGGGTTTGAACAAAGATAGACAACAGGGCTGCGATCGTCGGCTGCGTCCATTCAACGTGCATCTGCGTCGTGAGAGAGAAAAGAGCGAGAAAGCGATCAAATCGAAAAAAGAGGCTTAGCATCTTTCCGGATTTTTTTTGGTCCTTTTTTTCTTCTACTTTTCACGTCGACCTATGTGCTCGTTGTTGTAAAGTGTGTGTGGAAAATGTGCTTAGTTACGTATCGTCTTCTGAATTCCTGTATCGTTGTGCTCGATTAGATCGATGTTCAATTATTCGTATCACCAGCTACTTGTTAAAGCAATCGTACCTTAGCAATCGCATTGTAGTTTATATTTGGGCGCTACCTTTTTGTCAATATTCCAGTAGTATTGTCCTTTCCGAGGATCGATTTTCGCTTCGGAGATGCGTGTTAATGAACTTATTTCGTATATTCGGAACCCACAATTTACCTGCCGCTCCGATGAATAAATAATTGAGAACGTAGACGCTCCGAGTCGGGAGAGATTGGACACTCGACGACCTTGCAAAAGCTTCGCGACGCATCCACTCTTTTTTTTTTAATCGATATTTTCGGAAGTTTTCGAGAGTCGAATTTCTAGTGACTTATGATCTAGGTGCTGTGCTGTACTAAGTATTCGCGCTTACAATGAGTTAGGTGCTTTGCATGAGTGTTGAAAAATAGGAAAAATATTGAAAAAAAACACAATTTACAAAGGAATCTCGATGTCCCATCCTGCTGTATCACACGAATGTTGAGTCTTGTTAAAAGTGCGCGATGTGTCGCCAGCGATAAATTTTCCCCTTGATATATGTACACGTAAGACTTGATACACACAAATCGCATACACACACATACACACTCATTATGTGTATGTGTGTGTGTGTGTGTGTATTTCGTAGCGTAGGTGACCGGGTTTGGCCAGCACCGACCGCGAGGATTTTTCATTTTCTTTTGCTTGTTTGATTTTCCCAATGGCCAACGTTGACCATTAATAACGTATGAACGCAAAGCATTCGGTGACAGGTGTCGCTAGATAGCAGTCAAAAGTTCATATTTCTACGCTCTTTGTAGCGGTGGAGAACGCGTGGAAGAAAAATGTATCGGTTCACGTATATATCCGTATTAATTACTTGTTTTTTGTAGTTGCAAATTAATTAACGTATTCAGCGATACGGTCTTTGGTTTGTGAAGTATTTTACACTTTGGACAACACCGCGAGAGTGTGTTCTCATTCGATTATTCATTGGGAACGAACCAAGCGAATAATTAAGAGTTAAAGCAAATAGCCTGTTTGTAAATGGCACTCCTTTGAAAAAAAAGGAACGACTATAATTGGCAATTTAAAAAATAGATTCATCCCAGTGTAATCGGCACTTAAAAAAATTGATTAATCTCATTAAAAAGAACTTACTGTAATTGACACTTAACAAAAGCCGTACTTGACACTTATTTTTTTTTTATTGTCCCTACTGTAATTGAAACTGTAGTTTACACTTTCTTTGAAAATAAGTAATTCCACTCTAATTGATAGCCCTACTATAAATAGTACTCAAGAAAAAAATGTCCCAACGTCAATGATACTCATTAAAAAAAAAATAGTCCCACTGTAATTGACTAAAACAAAAATCAGCCCGTAACAGCAGAAAAAAAGAATAATTTAAGGGGCACCACTAGTGTGACTGTCCAAAAAAGGTGATTTTCGGGAATTAATTGAAAGAAAAGTATTGCATCGAACGTTTTGAAATTTCGAGGATATATTTATGTATAAATTAGGTATATACAGAAATTGTTTTATATGAAAATATTCAATTTACAGCGACTTATACGCCGTCTCCCGAGTCTCCAAAAAAAAAAAAAAGTTCTCCCACTGCTGCAGTAATTGCGGCCGTCAGACTGCCTGAAATTAAAAAAAAAAATAGTCCGTTAATCTCGAAAGTATTGTCTGTACAATGACGCAGGATTGTGAAAAAAAATTAAAATCCAACAAAACGGTGGAGCTTTGAAAAAAAGCTCGCAATTACGCTTAAAAATCTGATGGTTTTTTTTGCATGGCAAATTGACATTTTTTATTCAATCGAAGAACCGGAGCGTCATTGTATGAAGAAACAAATACTAAATACGCTAAAACAAGATTCAAAGTCGATCGGATGATTTGTATTCGAATTAGAACTGCAGCAAATTTGAAAAATTTCGTTTTGAGAAAAACGCGTTGAAAGATTAAAATATTGATTTCATTGTTATAAATCGCTGCTCTTTAGAAGGCTGTAGTTCAAAAACTATTTGAGATCCGCACTTGAAATTTTAGTATGTAATTATTGAAGGTGTAGACTATCGAAAAATGCAAAAAAAAAATCGATTTTTTCAAAGTGTCACATTAGTGGTGCCCCTTAATAAAATGTCCACCTCCGATCACCTGGAAATAATCGATTGTTCCGGTACTCGAGTTGCTCAAAATTTTTTTCATCCCCCTTTACGAAATGAGATTACACTCTGCGATTATATTAAAAATATATATATAGTCTGGACACACCTGTAGAGATGTTTACTTGATAGACGAAAAAAAAAGCGCGTTCGGGTGTATACGTCATCGAGCCCCCCGCGCGCGCGCCTATACCCGGTTAGAAATCTCGGCACGTTTACTTTAGGCAACCGGATTGTCTCGGTTGCAGCATACTAGGGATGTACCTGTTCGGGGGTAAGTTTTGCATGTGGGCGGACCGGAGTCGGCCCTGTACCTGTGCTGAGGTCGTATCACGCCACCCAATGTGTCGCTGTGATCGAAAACATTTCAACGACATCGTCTGGGCACTCGTCACAGTTTTTCAGGTATATTACACATACACACACCCCCTCGTCATCTTCGTCGTCGTCGTCATTTCTCTATCTCATCAATCGACCACCATTATACGTCTATATGGCACACTGAACAACGCACACTGTATATACGCGTTCACGTCGAAGCTTTCACCCTCGCAGTGCACAGGATCGCCGTCGAGAGTAACATTTTCATTCAGTTACTTTTGACGTTACGTGTCAAACATTTTTTCGCGTAAAAATACGGAAATTAACATACGAGCTTTTATAATTGTGTAATAAATTTAAAAGTTATATATACAGGGTGTCCATTTTATCTCTGCCACCCGAAATAATTCGGTAATTATCGACGTCACAAAAAAATGTTCCAGACAAAAGATCCCGCGTGGGATCAGATAGAAAATTTGAAAAAAAAAGCAACCTCGACGCGTTTGTGACTGCGATCGTGAATTACCGTCGAACATTTTCTTTAGCGCTTATTACACACGAATCTGTATATATATATATGTATATATAAACCGATCCACTTTATATTGTGATTAATACTGTCGCTCTCTTAAATATTCGCCTCTTCTTCTCTCTGTCTTTCTCTTTCTCTCGACACCTCTCTGCAACGTATCTTCACATGATGTTCTCGTTGCTGGAGCACTTTATTCTGCACTTGATCGTTTCATCCTTTATTGTTCACTCACACCGACTAACACGTAATTGGACGAATATATATATATATATATATATATATATATATATACACATATTGTTCAATCGCAAAGTATCTCTGTCCATTTTCAATATGCTCTCCGGTTGTCTGTACACACACACATATATATATATATTTATATACACACATAAATATGTGTAAATATGTACATATAAATATTCGGACCCTTGTGTAGTTTATGTTTCCTAATATGAATATATATATTTATATATATTTGTATATATCGTTTTTTCGCAGTATCTTCTTTTGGTTTTTTTTTTGTCGTGTTTTTTGTTTTGTTTGAAAGACTGTTGCGCGTAACGCTAGTTTTTTTCTGTTTTTTTTTTTTAATGAAACACACGAGTGCGAGGTTGACTCGCGACGATATTACGACGAGCATGGACGGGGGTGATCAATAATGGCACTCGTTGTGCGTATATGTAATTTTCGGCTGTTTTTTTTCACCTCTGTAGATTCTCACCCAGGAAGACTGGAACGTGGTGCTCTTCAACGGGATGCAGAAGACTTCGCACTGGGCCGCCCTCTACTTCGTCGCACTGATGACTTTCGGCAATTATGTGCTCTTCAACCTTCTGGTGGCCATTCTCGTCGAGGGCTTCTCGAGCGAGGTCAGCAACGTTAGAACGTAAAGAGCGAATGTTCCATGTAAATGAAATGGGAGGGACGGCGGGAATGAGTTGAAGAGCTTGGATTAAGGGCGGATTTTGTTGGGCCTAATAATGATGTTGGACGGGGCGAAAGTTGACGTTTTTTTCGGCATCCTTTTAACATTGGTGAGTAGACCAAAAGGATAAATCGCTGATGGCAACGGTGGCTTCTGTCTTTGATGTTCACAGAGGAACGAGAGACGCGAGCGCGAGCAGCGCGAAATGGCAAAATTATCGGCGAAGGAGGCGGGAATCGGTAGCGACGAGAGTAGCTCACGAGTATCGAGATCCCACTCGATCACGGACAGCGACACGTACACTCAACAGGTATTCCATTCTGATCTAGAAGCTCTCAATGTCATTGTCCTGTGATGAGCAAAAAATCCTTGTCTTCTTTCTTTCTTCTTGTATTTTTTTTTTCTTCCGCAACACTGACGTCTCTGAGAAATTTTCGCAGGATCGCAGCGGCAAGAACTCGTGGCCGAGCGAGCAAGACTTCGTCAAGTACAAAGACAATTGTACGCGCGAGCACAGCAAGGACAATCGCGCCTGGCTGATGAGGCATCCGTTGGACGAGCCTAAGTGCAACATACAGAAGGAGAGCAAGATGATGGGTAGCGGAGCCACCGGAGGGCCTCAACCCCCCCGTATAACTCATACCGCGGCAACACCCCAAGACTCCCCGAATACCACCCTCGACACCGGCTACAGAGAACTCAATTGCCGTACCGTTTATCCGACCAATCTTTCCATCGAGTCCATCGATCGATCGGGCGTAAGTCCTTACACCCGCTCATTCCTTCGTAACGATTAAATCTATTTTATACACGAATCTAATATTATAGAATCAACGAGACCTTTTTTGTGCACCACTTTACGAATACACATTTACGAGCTAAAGGGCGAAAATATCGGAGGAGAATAAGTTCAATTTATTTCGAAGACATTGGCCTTATTTCATTATCATGATCATAATAATGATTTATCATTACAATAACTAATATTTTGTCACTATAATAATTGTTATCATAATTGTCATTATTATTATCTTTATCATTATAAGTATCATCACTACTATCGCTATCACCACCACTATATATTATAATTACCATAATTATCATTATCATCACTGTCATTCATATTTGCTATTTTTTCTTACGAACGTTACTCTGTGTTAATTTTTCGTGCAGAGTCAATGGAGCATACAATCGCGTATGCTGAAGCCGCCGGACAACAATCACAAATTTCCAGCGAACAATCTCGTCGCTGCCAATCAGATACAGTTACCGGTAATCAGACACGTCAGTCCGGCCTTGATATCGAATTCCTCGTCGTCGCGAGAATTCGGTAGCGTCTCGAGGTACTGCTCGTAATTGAGAATATATAATGAATGGTGCACGAGCGTCGTGCATTGACGAGGGAATAAACCGCGAATAACGGGGGTTGAAATCAAAATTTACAGTCCCTCGAGAATTCAACGAGGCTACTCGTGGCGCTTGTCACGACCGTCGCTCGGGAGAAAACGAATGTCGCAGAGCGACGAGGCCGAGCCCGGAGGACAAACGATCATTCTCAACAACGGCCGTAGCACGTCGTCGCGATCGCATTCGATGTTAGTTCGCGTGGCGCATTAAGACACAAATGCGCGAATTATTGGTGGGGATTGATGATTTTGCGTTTTGTTTTTCTCCTGTTTCACGATAGATTGTATCCCAGTGATTTCGTCGGATACAATAGCTCAGGCGGGGCCGCCTATCTCCACGGCTCGATACGCAATGACACGCAGCGAGACGCCCCGAACAATCGCTCGAGCTTCCTCGGCAGCAACATCCGAAGCGCCAGTCCGAACAATTCGATAAAGAGTCGCAGCTCATCGATAGCCCGGTGCTACACCCCCAATCAGCAGGTAAGCTTTTCCAATCCCTCGTCAGGAATTTCTGCCTCTCCGCCCTCGCACATTCGTTTCGCATCATCGTGACGACGTTGCGCTCGTGTTTTAGATGAGATGGATCAGCGATCACATCTCGTTGTCGCGCCGAAATTCGCTTCGTGCCGGCTACGACATCGTGCAGTCGCGAGGCAAGCCCTTCGACGACCATGTCAATCTGCCGCCGGGTCTGTGCGCCACGAGCCCGCGAACGATAAACAACTTGACGATCGAGAGCGTGGGCGCGGCGCTGCCGCGGATCAAGCGTCTCGTCGAGGAGTCCCACGAGGCTGGCCTTCTCGAGCAACACACCGCCAATCGTAATCAAGCCTTGTTTGGCTCGCGTTGTCACGTAACCGGCGAACAAACGCCGCCAGCATCCAACGGCAATCCTAGTGTCGCCAGTAGCGTCGAGACAATCAAGAAGATCTTCATGTTTTTCGAACCAAAGGGGTGCCTCAAGGAGCGCGACGATTACTCCCTCTATCTTTTCCCGCAGAACAATCGCTTCCGCGTACTCTGCCGCTTGTTTGTCGAGCAAAAGTGGTTCGACAACGTTGTCCTCATGTTCATCGGTCTCAATTGCATCACCCTCGCAATGGAACGACCCAACATACCGCCGGACAGTCGCGAACGAGTCTTTCTATCCACTGCCAATTACGTGTTTACCGGCGTGTTCGCCGTTGAAATGTTCGTCAAGGTAAACCTATACAAACCCAGACATACCGATAGCCAAATCATCAACCATCAACCTTTCTACGCGCTAGCGAATTATTTTCCTTGATTTTTCGAACGAAGGTCGTCTCGTCTGGGATGCTCTACGGCTCCGAGGCTTACTTCACTTCCGGCTGGAACATCATGGACGGATCTCTAGTCATCATATCGATTATTGATTTGTCCATGTCCGTCCTGTCGGCGAGCAGTCCACGAATATTTGGAATATTGAGGGTAATTACAGTTTAGACACTTGTTTCTTTATATTGATATTTCCCGAGCAACAGTGGCAACAACAACATCAATAATAATCATGAACAGAAACGTGTTCAGTATCCGAATATCCGAAAAATCATCTCGGAACTGAATGCCTGATTCTCATCACAAGATGGATACGGACTAATATTTTTTTTAAATATATTTTTACAATAATAATAATAGTAATGATAATGTATGTGCAGGTATTTCGATTGTTACGTTCATTGAGACCTCTACGCGTGATAAATCGAGCACCCGGTTTGAAGCTGGTGGTCCAAACGTTGCTCTCGTCTCTGCGGCCGATCGGAAACATAGTCCTCATATGCTGCACCTTCTTCATTATATTCGGCATACTCGGTGTACAATTATTCAAGGGCGCTTTTTTTTACTGCGACGGTCCGGACATCAAGCACGTGCGAAACAAGACCGACTGCCTCGCGGACAAAAGAAACGTCTGGCTAAACCGGAAGTACAACTTCGACGATCTCGGCAAGGCTCTGATGTCCCTGTTCGTGCTGTCGTCGCGTGACGGCTGGGTCAACATTATGTATACGGGCTTGGACGCTGTCGGGGTTGATCAACAGGTAAGAGATCGTTATTATTTTTGTCTCTCTTTCTTTTTTGGTTATTAGGTATTAAGGCGTATCTGTCAATTAATCGCGAATTCCGTCTGCGTCTGTTTGGGTTTTTTTTTCAGCCGGAGGAGAATTATTCCGAGTGGCGTTTGCTCTACTTCATCGCGTTCATCCTGCTCGTCGGATTTTTCGTGCTCAACATGTTCGTGGGCGTCGTGGTGGAGAACTTCCATCGCTGTCGGGAGGAACAAGAGAAGGAGGAGAGAGTACGAAGAGCGGCGAAACGCGCTCTGCAGATGGAAAAAAAGCGTCGAAGTAAGGCAGAAACGCGGCCAACGCCGCCGCGGGCGGACAAGAGACGTCGTGTCGCTAATTGTTTTCGATTGTTTGTTCGACAGAGATGCATCAGCCGCCCTATTACACGAATTACTCGAAGACCCGCCTGCTCGTTCACAACGTCGTTACTTCCAAGTACTTCGACCTGGCGATAGCGGCCGTCATTGGATTGAACGTCGTCACAATGGCCATGGAATTTTACATGATGCCCAAGGCGCTCACTTACGCCTTGAAAATCTTCAATTACTTCTTCACTGCAGTCTTCATACTTGAGTCGTTCATGAAACTTTTAGCCCTTGGAATTCATCTCTATCTCAAAGACAAGTAAAGAATTTACAAAGTCCCATTTATGGTCATTTTTTTACGATCTTTCTTTCTTTGCTCGGTAAGAAGCGAGTAAAAAATCTAAAATTAATAATTCTAAAATGAAAAGATTTTCTCTTTGCTCTTCCCAGATGGAATCAACTCGACATTGGAATCGTGATACTGTCGGTAGTGGGAATCGTCCTCGAGGAGCTCGAGTCCAAGATAATACCGATCAATCCAACGATCATACGAGTTATGCGCGTACTCCGTATAGCCAGAGGTAATCGTAATAATGAATGATAATGGGAAACAAACATTGGTTGGGTTCAACGATAAAACACGCGTGTTTGCAGTTCTGAAGCTCCTGAAAATGGCTAAGGGCATCAGGGCTCTCTTGGACACGGTGATGCAGGCACTACCGCAAGTTGGAAATCTCGGACTTCTCTTTTTCCTTCTCTTCTTCATATTCGCCGCTCTCGGGGTCGAACTCTTCGGAAGGCTCGGCAAGTCCATTCACTCACTCCTATCAATTCGTCGTATCGTTGTCAAATTGTCAAAAAATAATTCGATAAATTATTGATTGGACTTGTTCTCGGATAGAATGCAACGACGAGATGCCGTGTCAGGGCCTGGGCGAGCACGCCCACTTTAGCAATTTCGGCATGGCTTTCCTGACGCTCTTCAGGGTCGCCACCGGCGACAATTGGAACGGCATAATGAAGGACACGCTGCGCGACGATTGCGACGACGCCGCTGATTGCGTGAAGAATTGCTGCGTCAGTACTTTCATCGCGCCCATCTTCTTCGTCATATTCGTGCTGATGGCGCAATTCGTGCTCGTGAATGTCGTGGTCGCCGTGCTAATGAAGCATCTCGAGGAGAGCCACAAGCAGGTCGGGCCCAGAATGCCAAATCGACGAATGTGCACTAGGATATTTAAAAAAAATCAATTCTCATCCCTTCTAACAATAATGGAACATGAAAAAAATCCATGTATGTCGCTGATTTAATTTCACAGATGGAGGACGAGCTCGACATGGAGACGCAGCTGGAGAGAGAGCTCGCCGCGGAGCAGGAAGAGCTCCTGGAGGTTGGAGAGGAGGAGGACGACGACGAGGACGAGGAGGAAGACGAGGAGGATGGAGATGATGGAGACGACGACCAGGATGACGAAGAAACGAGGGAAGGGGCGGCAGACAAGGGTGAGAAAAACAACGAGGAAGTCAACGGGTATCGTCCAGTCGACGAGGAAGCCAATGTCGCCGGATCGAGCGAGCTCGAGACCAGAAACTCGCGAGATCCTGCGGAAATTTCGCGTCGCGGTGAGGTCGACGAGGATCGTAGGATCCCGGTACTCGAGGTGACCACGTCGCCCAGCGATTCGCATCGAGAATCAACGTCTCTCGATCCTTCGACGAAAGGCTCGCGGGCCCAAGTCAATGAGACACAGAGAAATGTCGACGAGGCCGCGATCAAAGGCGATTCCGTGAAACCGGCGTTGGCCAAAGTTCGCTCGTTGCCGTCAAACTTCACGTACAATCCGCCCGTTCATGACGAGAAGCGACGACAAATCGACGGTACGTTCCCCGTAGCGCGAAAAAAGTTCGTTGGATTACGCCCTCGAATGAGTTCAATGATGATGAAATTCTTTAAACGCTTTGATTTATCATTCGTAAGAAATAATAAATAAGATTGGAGATCGAAAGAAAACGTAAGAAGTGTTCCTGACTATGAGTCTCATGAATCGTCGTTAATTTGTGTGTTTGAATTGCTCGTTTAGTAACGTGAGCTGCCACGTTGCTTCGATTTATTATTCAATTATCGTCGTTAGCCTTACTATTTATATTATTATTATAATTACTTGTTCAATTATTTGCTTTCATCCGTTCGTACGTTAAATATATAATCACGGAAATGTAAGCAAATTATACATAGAGTTACAAACTGTTGTGTTGTCCGAATTTAAATGAGCGCAATCGTAGAGTTATCGCCAATGAAAATCTGATATTCCCTTGGGACCAAAACGTTTAATACTTTTAACGAGTGTTTCGTGAAATTTTTCTCTTGACCAGAGATTTTCGTCATTGAGATTGAGTCCGTTTCACGTAGGGGAAGATTTGGCACAGTGTGTCACTTTATTCTATCGAATTTGTACTCTTACCAAAGTAGTTTAATTAGAAAAAAAAGGTCATAATCGATTTTACAGACCTTTGGCCGTACAATAAAGCTACCATATTTTTTTGCAAAACGATTAAAAATACTAAATTAATGGGTTCGAAGAAAATTTACGGATTTGCTCATTGTGCCCCACAGGTAGGGTACAATGTGTCAGATACGTGGGTACAGTGTATCAAGTGCTGCGAAACGTAGCGTACAGCGAGCCGGTTGAAACTCTTAGATTTTCCTAACATAGATAACAGATTTTCATACATATCGATAATTTCACAACGGGTATTATCTGCCAATAACATTGTGAGTCGACTCATTGTGTTCGACAACTCGATGACACATTGTACTCCACACAATTGCCCCACAATATTTGACGTTTTCCCGGCAAGCGAAATTTTTTTTTCGAGACTCAAATTAAATTTGTACTTTTAATAATTCTTCGTGAGCTGCTATTGATTTTCTTTTAGGCCAGCCGGAACTTAATATAAATCACGAACCAACACAAAAAAAAATCGGATTTTACAAGCTACAAAACTCCGAGAAATCGCATGTGGTTGACAGTTGCCCGTGACACATTGCGCTTCTTCGGAGTGTCGTCACTTCTTTGTTTCCTCATTGGGAGTCGACTCATTTTGCCCCACCACTCGGTGACACATTGCACCCCACGAGTAAAAAAATTGATTATTGATGAAAATAACTATTAATTAAACTACGAATGGAAAAACACAAGTCACTGAGTTCATCATAAATAATAAAACTATCGATTAGGGCCGAAAACCGAAGCCGCTACATAAAGTGTCGTTATATTTTACGTTTTCCCGGCGAGCGAAATTTTTTTTTTCCAAGCCTCAAATCAATTTTTAATTTTCAATAATCCTTTGTGAGCTGCTATCGACTTTCTTTTAAGCTTGACGAAACCTAATATAAATCTCGGTCCAACACATAAAATTTCGGAATTTACGAGCTTCAAACCTCCGAGAAACCGCATGTGGCTCACTGTGCCCCGTGACACATTGTGCCCCACTCTCCCCTACTACTCACCTTAATCCAATTTTACCAGGTACTTATCTGAGCTTTAATGTATTTCAAGTATAATTTATCTGGGGTTCAATTTATGTCAGGTACAATTTCTCCGAGTTTCAATTTTTAAGCATTCCCAGATCAAATGCCTTGGGATCAATTTATAAAAACGAATAGCTACGACCTCGTACTCGTATCTGAAATCTAATCAGCCTCCACTGAACATGCGTCACTGACATCATTAGCTCAAGTGTTCGAACCTCTTTTTTCAGACCCCGCATCCGGCTCGTGGAACTTTGAGGAGCTGAATTCGCGCCCCCGAGGAGTGGATGGCACGTTCAATCGTCGCTCGAATAGCCGAACGTCGAGCAAACGTTACAAGCTGAAGCGCCGCGAGACTTTCCACGCCCAGCAACGCGCCGCGGCCGCAGCGTCCTCGCTGTTGACGGCCGCGGGGAGCACGTCGCGTCCGCCGATCGAGGTCGCCGAACTGATAATAAAACAGCCGACGAGCAACCTCAGCGTGCCGCGCATAATAACGCATCGAAGTAACAACGTCGCGATAATTCAGCCGGGCAGTGCGAAGCGAAGTGTTCAAGGGGAAAGTTCGTCGAGCAAGCAGTCGCTCCTTACGGTGAGCTCGTCCACGTGTCCGTCGCCAAGGGCCTCGAGACTCGTTTCGATAGGTGCCGACGGCACGAGCCGCATCGAGAGGAGATCCTCGTCCTCGTATCAATCGCCGCCGAGCGCCACCAACGAGAACACTCCTGGATGGCGAAGCAACGGCAACGTTCCGTCGGCCGGACGTTTCGGCCCGACCGGAAGCAGATTCGCGCGTGTCGCGTCGCCCAGCGGTTGGCAAAATACCACCGCCGAGCCGCGGCCATCCGAGATCGAGTTGGACGTTCAATCCGTGATAAACGAGAGACGGCCGTCCAGGTTGAGAAGCGCGGCCGTCAGCGAAGTCGAGCCAAGCCTCGTCACGCATCGAGACGATGAACAGGACGAGACGCGCGAACAGCAAACTTCCGGAAATTGTCTCGCTCGATTCGACGCGAAACACGACGAGGCTCGAGAGCTGTCGCCACCAAGGCGGATCACGGAGAGCGATGAGACCTGGATCCCCGATACCGAACGCCAACGAAACGACGCGTCCACCTCGAGCAACGTCGAGCAAGAATGCCTCGTTGTCAGCGATGAGGAGAACGGTCTCCGCGCATCAACCGATCGTACGAGTACTTAATAATGATTTTTTTTTTACTTCACCTTATGTCACGAGCTTCTTCCGTATCTTCCAACAAACGCGCGTGCCAAGTGTTACTCTGACTCGGGGAACTTTTGTCCCACAATAATACTTCGGATGCTCACCATTGCTTCGGCGGTTGACTCGCTCTCGACCAACGGTCATCATTAGGGCTGTGCATATAAAATTACACATCCCGTATATGAGGATGAGTCGAAAAAAATCATCCCTAGACAAGTCCAGGCAATCTGATTCCCTTTGAGGAAAATTTATCCCAAATTTGAATCCTACTCGACCCCAAATGATAGCGCTAAATTTTTTCCTCGCTTGATTTAAACGGCATATTCGCTCTATCCGTTAAAACGTTGAATAACTAAACGACTGATTAATATCTTTCAATTCCGGTTTAAGATTCTTATCGTTTATCCTCACAGCTTCGAAAAAAACCTTTTTTTAATCTTCATACCGTTATTTTTTTAACAAATTACGTGTATTTGCAAAATTCCTGTAAAAATGAGTATTCCTGTCAAAAATGAAAAAAAAAAGTTTTTTTTTTCATAGCGACAATACGTAAAAATAATGATATCGAGATTAAAGAAAAAGTATTTTGGAGCTGCGAGCGTCAATTTTGAGAATCTTCAACCGGATTCGACGAACATTTATTACTTTTGGACTTATTCAAGTTTGAACGCAAAACCAAATTTCTCATTTTAATCCAAAGGGTAAACAAAAATTATCGAGCGCTATCGCTTAGACTGTAGTCAAAAAGGTCAAAATTAGTGTGAATTTTTCTTACGCCTTGTTGTTTGAAACTTGTTGAGTTCATATTCTTCATTCTCCTACATTTAATCTCTTATACTTCTCCACACTTCATCTCTCTCGTTAATATCTGAAATGTCTTACGAAAATTTCCTTACCGCTCAAATCACGCAAAAACGAAAAATTGCATATGCTGAGACACGCAATTTTTCGTTTTTGCATGAGTTACACAGATTCTTTTTCTCGCTCTTCCAAGAGCCGCATCCCCGAACAAAGTAGAATTCAACTTCGAAATATTTGCACGGGGAGAGTATGGAAAAAATGTCCAAAAACCACACATTGAGCCCGACCGTCGTTAAACAATGTGGAACATGAGAGGTATTGTATATGGGGAAAAATGTTGGCTGAAGGAGAACATCTTGATACATGAGCGTAACGGGAATTAATACGGCCGTGTATTAAAAGATTGTACCCGGCAATGCCCCATATGTCTATATATAGAATGACAATTATAAGTTGGCCATGTATTATTAAGGGTCTTACGCGGAGATTTTGCGACCGACAAAAATATGATTTTCAATAGGTTTTCAACTCCTCTTCGAAAAAAAATATAGCGTATTTTTGTGATAAATAGTACCTGACATACATGAGAAAAACATTATAAAAGATGCATTTTAAACGGGATATATGGAATCTAAATCCAATAGAAAAAAAAGTTTTTTAGGAGCGTTTTATATTCGGAATTTAATTATCTTCTTGAGCGGAAAAGGGAATATTAATTTTTTTTTCCAGATTGCTCAATTTTTTCTGGTAAATATTATTCATCACAAGAATACGGGATATTTTTTTGTCGAAGCGAAGCTGAAAAATCATTACATATCATGTTTTTCTCGGCCGAGAAAACTCCGGGCTAGATTTTTAGAAAACATATGGTTACCTTATAATTGTCACCCTGTAATTAATTTATATACAGGTGTGGCAAGAACTATTAGCAGTAGAAATATTTTCCAGCCCATCAGACTTAGGAGAAAACTTTTCCGACAAAAATTGCATAGTTCGAAGGAGATTACGTGTGGTGGCTACGAGGTTCATCCAGGTGGAAGCCCTTCGGAGATTTCAAGGTCACATCGATTTTTTAAATGAGACCACTATTTCCTTCCAGAATTTTCTAAAGGAACTAAAAGTAAGTTCACACCCCAAATTTCAAGATGAACGATCAAAATTTAGCATGAAAAATCGATAAAACAGGAATTTCAATGTCTTTAGCCTAAAGTCAATTAAAAAAACGGTGCAAACACTTACTCCCATAAATGGTGCTCAAAGTGATGGCCACCGCTTTCAATCCACGCTTGCGATCTGCTTCGCATTAATTGTATTGTCTTATTAATCACATCCGTCCGTATTAACGAACAGCCTCTAATTATTCCTCCTTACATATATTGCGTAGTAGTCGGCACTTCTTTGTACACCATGGTTTTCAAAATCTCTAAATCTTGGTCGATCATCTTGAAATTTGGGTGTGTAAACTTATTTTTAGTTGCTTGATAAAATTCGGAAAAAAAATAGTGGTCCCATTTGAAGAAATGAAGGAGACTTTGAAATCTCCGAAGCGCCTCCACCTGGATGACCCTCGTAGTCACCGCTCGATGATCCGCTTCGAACTATGCAACTTTTGTAGGAAAACTTTCCTCCTAAGTCTGATAGGTTAGAAAATATTTCTACTGCTTATAGTTGTTGCCACACTCGATATATAGATATATACATGCCTATGACAATCTTTCGTGCCGAAAATTGTGCCTCGCCACTCGTTATATTTGTATACCGGATGTGTGCGAGCCGCGGTGCGGCGAGTCTCTTAAGTGCAACAATTCTAACAAAATGCGCGTATTTTCGCGCACGAATCCTCGAGAGGATACCGAATCGATTTGGTATATCGGCAGCCATTATACATATATATACAGTAGTGTCAGAGAGAGAGAGAGAGAGAGAGAGACAATGTGTCTTGTTTATTGTTATAGGAGAAAATTTCGTAATTATATCGTACAGAGGCAGACACACCGACTACGAGATAGAAAAAAATAAAAGAGTGCGGAACGCGTATAACGCGAGTGTACACCGTCTAGACTGCGGATCCGTAGTTTATATATATATATATATATATATATATATAACATGTATCATATACACTGTGCATATTCTAGAGCGTAGTTATATCAGGTGTTAGCTCGCAGCGATCTTCTCTCTGCCAAAAAAAAAAAAACGAAAAACTGAAACTACACCAAAACTTCTCACGGTTTAAATTGTGCATCGATTTGTTCTTGCCATTGAATCGTGCGCTATACGGATCTACTGCAAAGTGCGTGGAAATGAACGGCGGACCCCTCTCGTTACTGCGCAAAAAATGTACAATTTTCATTCCTCATCGCGTTTATTCGTTCATCGAACTGGCGCCAACGAGTCTACGAGTCTCGCAATTTACGAATTGCACATTCATTTGAAAACTAATGTGATTCACAATTTGTAAATTGATGTGTCACGATTCATTTAAAAATTGATTAGTGTCACGATTAATTCGAAAATTAATGTGAGCCACGATTAATTTGGAAATTAATGTAACAATTAATTTGAAAATGACTGTGAGTTGCAATTAATTTGAAAATTAATGTGAGTCACGATTAATTTGAAAATAAATGTGAGTCGCGATTAATTTAAAAAGGAATGTCAGTCAATAATTAGCCGAATCAATTGCTATGCATTTATGGAAAAAAATGAATCGTATTAAGTGACCAACAATTTACGTCGAACTTGAAAAACAGAACTCAATTTTTTGGTCTTTACTCTCTGCTCGTTCGTGCAAATTGTCTCATTTTTTTAATTGCATTTAAAAAAAAGCATTTCAAAAACTTGCATTTCACTTTACCAGGATCGTCCGTTCGCTGACTTTGACTTTTCTTCGTTCCTCGTACCCAACGCAGCCGATGCAAATTGTTAAGCTTGGAGTGCCGAAAAAAATGTAAAAACGACAGGGGTCCTCCTCACTCTGCGAAAGTAACGAGAGTCGCCCGTGTCTCATCACACATCCAAGTGGTATCGCGATTGCAAAAAACAAACCAAAAAAAGAACTCAAAAAATCCATAACTTAAAAAGCAAAATCGACCATTATATCTTCTGGAAGAAAAAAAATCCATTGACATCTGTGATATCGAGGCGCGTGACTCACGCACGCAGGGAGCAGCGTGCGAGAAAGAAAAACCCTCGCAGCCGCCGCGAACCTCCATGTGTGCAATTTTACCTACTCCTTAGAATATTCCCCGGATGTGAAGAATTTGAAGAAACTAATCGCGCTCGAATTTTTTTTCATGTACAAACCTGGGGTTTCCTGTGCATACCTTCTCTCTTTTTTTCTCTGTATCTCTACTGCATTCTGAGCGATTTATTTTGATACAATCTCGTACTGCGAACAGACGAAGAGAAACGAGCTGGAAAAAATCGAGACCGTCACGTGTAGCGAATAGCATAGGGAGTATGTTATTTCCAAATTTATCTTCCCCAAAAAGTAACATCCTAGTTACTCTCTTGGTTTTCTAGTAACGTTGCTAGTAATGCACACAAACATACATGAATATATATTTACACATATATTCAAAAATGATCATTTCTCGTTATTTTATTTTCTATATGATAATAATAATAATGTAATATAGTAATAATTTCTCATCATTATAATTATTTTGTTATATTATTGTTATTATTATAATTATATTACATTATATATTTTATTATAATAATACCACATTACTATTATTATTATTATATACAAAATAAAATATAATAATAAATTATTATTATAATATAATATATCATGATAATATGATATAATAAAATTATAACAGTTATTTCGTTATTATAATATTATTTACCATACACTATGCATATGATATAATAGTGAAAAATTATTATGATTGATATATATGTATATACATATGGGACATTCCACGCCAAATCGACCACTTTCCGGCCCGACCCCTTTCGATTTGGCTGAAACTTTAATATGTTATTGCTTTCATCTTAAAACGCTTGTGTGACTTTTTTCAAATTTTTTTACATAATCACAAATACGTAGTGAATTTTTGAAAAAATCGCCCGTTTTTTTTTCAAATGCTCATAACTTTCTGAAAAATGGCGCGATTAAGATCTTTTTATCTTGAAATTCTTCGTTTTGAAATGTCCTTTATGAAAATAAATATTTGAAAAATATTCAAAGTCATCTTCGATATGATTTTTTAGTGTTTGAAAAAAACGCGATTTCTTCAAAAACGCCACTTTTGATTTTTGATTTTTTTTTATCAAAAAAATATGATAAATTTAGATTTTTTTGCCGCCAGACCCATCATGGTAAGACTTTTCTTTCTATTTTTTTTCTAAGTTGAAATGTTTTTATTTTTTTCCAAATATAGCTGTTTTCTATGATGAAATAATTTTAAATGGTTAATTCTATCATACTCAATTCTTTGTATATAATATTAATTCACTCAAAAAGTTTTTCAATTATGTTAAATTATTTTTGAAGGATTATTGAATGAGCAGAGAAGTAAATGGTTATTTGATTAATTGGTTAATAGTAATTAATGATGAATTTATTCATATCTGTGACATTTGAATAATTTACATAAGTTGTGATCTCTTAAATTAGAGAAATTTTTAACAATAAGACACCATTTATGTCAGGTATCACACAGTGCAACTGTTGACTTCCTGAAATGGTTTTGGTTTTCGAAAATCGATCACGGAGACCGTTCACAGCATTATTGTAGTCTTCCGACGATCAAAACAGTCAGTGCATATCAAACAAAAACGATTCAACTGGAATGTTTTTTTAACGTTGACAGATGCTTGTCGTTTAATATTTTAGCGGCAAAACTAAATGAAATATTACACTGCATTTTTTTGGAAAACCATAGAATTTATTGCACCATAGGAAACAGCTATATTTGGAAAAAAATTAAGAATTAAAATTTTTCAATTTAGAAAAAAATAGAAAGAAAAATCTTACTAAGACGGGTCTGGCGGCAATAAATGCTAAATTTATCATATTTTTATTACAAAAATAAAAAAAAATCAAATTTGTTTTCTATAAAAAAAATCGCGTTTTTTTTTTTTCAAAAAAACAAAGTAAATAACATTCCAAAACGAAGAATTTCAAAAGAAAAAAGATCTTAATCGGTCTATTTTTCAGAAAATTATCAGCATTTGAAAAAAAAAGGGCGATTTTTTTCAAAAATTGACTACGTATTTGTGCTTATGTAAAAAATATTTGAAACAAATCACACAAGCATTTTAAGATGAAAACAATAACATATTAAAGTTTCAGCCAAATCGAAAGGGATTGGGCCGGAAAGTGGTCGATTTCGCATGGAATACCCCATATATATAAATATATATATATACAGATATATATGTTTATAGTAACTCCTTTATTTACTAGTAACTTGCCAGTTACTTCTCGAAGACTAGGGAAAAATGAATTCGTAGTTACTTTCTGGGAATGACAAATTGAGGAATCATGCTCGCGCCTGCCCTAGTAAATACACTAGGACGAATATCGAGAAAATATCTACCATCGCCTCATTCACTTGGCAAGGAAAACAGTACACATTGGCGTGTTCGCGTTGGAAACTGTTTTTTCTTCATCATTTTTTTTTTGAAGATCGCTCTTCAGTCGTGGATGTAGCGAAGAATGTGCAAGTTCGATAGAGATAGAAGTCGATAACAAAATGAGAGAAAAAGAAGTAGAGGTCTCGTGTTAGTGTTTATTGCCCGTGAGTGTGGATAATAATGCCTTTTTCGGTGCATATGCGGAAACACTTGTATAAAAGAAGGAAGTAAAGCAAATAGCGAATGCTACACGACTTTGGGCGACGTGAAGTACCAAATTGACGCATATATATATACATATATGCAATTTATGTATTTATTTAGTCTCGAGGGAAAAATCGACGTAGCGACGACAAAACATGTACTATACATACGTATAATAATAGTAATTAATAATAGCGATAGAGATGATGACGTTGATGATGATGAAGACGTTGAACGAGTGGCGAGCACAGTGGGATCGAGATCGTCGCTGCTTCACCCGCGATATCTACAAGCTACCGTGCACCCGAATTCTGTAAACGCACGTATAGTCCGGATTTCCGCTGTTCGAGTGAATCCTCAACTCGATTATCTCGTACGGCACTTGTGCCTGAAACTAAAACAGCAACGCTCAGACGCCTTCCTGGGCACATGGCGATCGTAAAATATCTTTTGTTTCTTGCATTTAGTATTTTCGTCCAGCCTGACATATCAATTCTCCACTCTTTTTGGAAAAAAAAATCAGAAATTTGTTTTCATTGAACAAATTTGTTGACATTGCTTTAAAATAAAAAATAAATTTAAAAAAACCGACACACGCGTATAACAAGCTTGTTAGAGTTATAACGTAATTGTTTCACCTGGACTGGAAAGTATTGAACGGGAGTTGCGGACGGACGATTCTCGTATGTGAACTCACCAAAGAGAAAACCGGATTTATCATCAACGTGATCGAGTCCCTGAATAAAAAAAGAACAGAAGAAACTGTGTATATATGAAAATATTGGAGTATTGTTTCAAACACTTCCCTCTACATCTTCCACCTATATATATATATGAGGCATTCCACAGGTTTTCAGCAAGGTCAAAACCCTCACTATTTTTCAGAGTCCTGCAATTTTTTTATTATCATAAAGTACCTACTAGGAGTGTCTGTGATTTTTTTCAGATTTTTTTTATGAGTCCTGCTCTAGATATCTCAATTTTTGAAAAATGAGAATCAGTTTTCAACTAGATGTACCTTAAAAACTATGGCCCAGGCAAAAAAAATTATCGGACAAAATATTTTCGATTTTGGATGAACTTTAGACTTTAACAATAAAAAAAAAAAATTTCGTACAATAATTTTATAATAAATGAAAAAAATCGATTTTCAAAAAGTATGTCACGTTTGATTTTGCTCTAAATTTTTCTGAATTTTCTGTTGTTAGTGTGGACATACAGAAAAAATTGGCATCATGGGCCGCGAACTCGTTTAGAAGATACGGGCCGATTTGCATTTTTTCTTGTTGTTGTTATTCATCTTATCTTTAGTTGTATCAGTCTGATTTGAATTAGTAGTGGACATAACTGAAAAATAACACGATAAGATGAAACTTCAAGCAGCTTCGGATAATGTAATTGACGATTTCGAAATTTATTGCATTTCGCCCATTCACCAATGTCAGTTAATGTAAAACAATAGAAAACAATTACAAACTGACCCAAACGGAGAAATCTCTGGGCGCCGCGGTGGTCTCGCCGTCCGGCGATAACGACGAGGGAATGTGCTCGAGACTGACCCCGGTCACGTGTACTTGACCCATCAAACGAATGACTACGGAACCAGTGGTCCCCTTGAACGCCCAACACTCGCCCGGAAGTGAACCAGCCTGCGATATATATATATATATATATATATATATATATATGTTGCACTTTACCCGGGTTCGTACGACCTCGTGCGAATTTTCTTCAATCGCACACTCGCCTGTATGACCGTTCGGGGATTATTTTGTTGCGAGCAAAGTGGAAAGCCAAAAAACGACAATACCGGAGCTCCGGTCACATACGATTTGGTATCTCTCGTCGACACGATCGATCCACCTGTTTCAATGGATTTTTTTATTTTTATTTTTATCAAATCGTCGAGAGATTACAGATTAATCTAGAGACACGAGAAAACGGACCAAGAGACTCGAGGGCGTAATCGGTTCTTCCGGTCTTGTCGGCGTCGTACGTTTGCAACTCGCTCTTCACCAAGTCCCTTACGTTGTCGGGCGACAACGCGTCCAGTACGATCTTCGTGTGGGCTCCAATCCCTGCGAGTAGTGTCGGACAATTTAATTGACGAAAGAGGCACGTGACTGGTAATTGTAATTCATTGATAACAGGGGATGGTTGGGGATTCGAACCTTCGGAAACTTCGTCCCTCAGCTTGACTATAGCCTCGGACATTTTGGGCACAACGCAGCCGACCTCTCGCAATTTGCTCCTCAACTCGTCCCTCGTCTCCATCACGTTCTTCACCTCCATCTGCGATACATTCGCGGGTGGTCGACGTGCGAGAATATTTTATAATTCCCGCCTTAGCTCGTAGTATCTCGTTAAGGGGTAACGATACAGCACCGAAAAATGTACACAATACCGAGAGTGTGCTCAGCTGACTTTTCAGTTTACCGAGATCCGACTTGATGATCCAGAAAGAATCACTCGCCGAAAATTCACTCCAGAGATGAATCGCGGATATGGCTGCGAAAAAAAGCAGACTATTAATAAAATCTAAACAAGCAACCCGAACTCTCTAAACCAATAACTACTCCGAATTAAACCCTCAAAATTTTCACCAACCCTGTCAAAAATTGACAAGCCCATCTTACATATCTTTCACGCTCAAATTCCTTCTGTGCGCGAAATTCAACCAAAAACAAATCTAAAAATCCATCGAATCACTTTGGATCCCATTCATTGTCCGGATCCAATCAACTCGCTACTCATCAATCGTCCGCTTACCCAGCATCGTCGTCACTACGAAAAAGGTAACGGGCTTTATGAGCTTGCAGTACCACGGGGTTGGCCAATATTCCACGGAGGTATTGCTGCCCGAATTATTGTTACACCGGCAGCAAACATTGCGCGAGCTCATCTATGGTCGCGATGACACACAATTAACGCGGTGTCGTTCATCGACGATACAACGAATTATCTCGCCTTTTTTTTTTGTACGTACGCAGTCACGCGACGCGTTACTCAAATGACGTTTTTCATTCGGGGCTACTTTCAGAATTCGCGATTCCCTTCATATATATATAGATACATGTATATACATATATAAAAGAGTCTCCCGAAAAAAAATCCATCTCCTACCCCTTCGAACAACATTATTAACGCTTTTTCCGACACACCCTGATTATTAGGTATACCGGTAAGTGTTGTCCGTTTTTTTTAATTAAAAAAAAATAATATCAGCGTGTACCACTTCCGCCGTTTTTCGATAAATGGCTGCAGTGGTAAATGCTGGTCGAAATAGGCAGATAAAAAATGTCACACAGTAAGCTTGGACATCTGTGAACATAACGATCCACATAAGTGAATTTGTGTTTGCATCATAAATTTATTCTCGATCGAAGATGTCCCAATGCAAACTGAGGAAGTGCGTTGCCCGGAGCAATGAAATCTTATAATAATAATGATAATGG
Organism: Ophion ventricosus; assembly: GCA_963932345.1. Taxonomy (NCBI): domain Eukaryota; kingdom Metazoa; phylum Arthropoda; class Insecta; order Hymenoptera; family Ichneumonidae; genus Ophion; species Ophion ventricosus. The sequence continues at coordinate 20,364,000 of OZ010711.1, read as the reverse complement.
CAACAACAATTTTATATTTTTTTTCAATTTTAATATATATACATATACAATTCTTCATCTGCAGAGACCAACGGAAAAAGGAAACAGTCGAAAACGCACTTGTAAGAAGTAATAATATTCATGTGCATATATGTGTATACATATATGCACATATATCCGATTTTTAATGATCATTTATATCTGTAACATTGGTGCAGTGGCGCAGCCAGTACCGTTTGCCATTTGAGATCACAGAAGGTAATGGACGAGTCGCGAGAAGGGTCTTCATTTATTACATGTATATCGTTTCAGTACGTATCAATGCGCGAGGGTTTTCAGCGCCGAGTATATACGAACGTTCAGGCGATTTTCAAAATCGTAATCGCTGTACTCGGTTTGAGCCTTGATCAACGCTGCCTTCCCCTCTTCCGTTCTCTGAAAAGCAAAAATAATAGAAAATGCTCAATCTTGGTTTCCGGCTGGCACCTTTCAACGTTTCCACATGACCTTAACAGGCGATGTAGAAGAATCCAGTTTATAGTTCCTAGTGAATTAGCGGGACACTCACGTTGGTAGCGCAAAGCACGCTTCCCAATTCGAAGAGAGCGAACGCGCTCACGTGCTGATCGGCGGGAGGATTGTCGTGGGCGGTCGGGGATGTGACCGTCGTCTCGGCGCTTTCGCCACGTCGCTCGAGACACTTCCGGTAAGATTTGACAGCGGCGATGCCCTCGCCGCGGTAGGAGTGCGCGACTCCGGCTATGAGATCGGCAAGACCGAGCATCGGTTCCTCTTTACTACGGTCGAACGCTTCGCACTCTGGTAACATCAACGATACAGGAACTCGTTATCATGATGTAATGGGAAAGGAGAAGAAAAAAAATAGGAAACGAGTGGTGGGACGAACTGACCGGAAATGACGACAGCGAGCGAATCCCTGGAGCTCGAGGGCAACGCGTTCCACAGATAGAGGAGCTCGTAAACGAGAAGCCGGTAGTAGGATCGACAGTAGGCATCTCCATTGCGATCGATCAGCTTGGAGAGCCTTCGCAAGACGAAGAGATGAAGCTGCGTTGATTTCGTCGAGCCGTTGGTGCTCGTCAATTTCGTCGTTATTTCACGATGGATTCGCAGTATGTAGTCCAATTGGTCATCAGCACCCGCGCATACTGCCAGCAGCCCCAAAGAAAAGGGCATGTCAGATTTGTTCCTTCGCACCTTCTCTTTCTCTCAGTCGAAGTATCGAAGGGTGTGAAAAAAAGAGAATCGTAAAAATTACCAGCCGCGAGATAAGCGTAGACGCTCTCGGACCATCGCGACTCGCTTTGCAAGCGAGCGAACGACAAGTGCGCCTGTTCGTAATTCAATCGTATCAAATGACACCAGGCGATCTCGTACAGAAAGAGGAGCTTGGCTTCCCTCTGGCCCGACGCGTCGACCGCCTTCCCATAGGCCACCAAGGCCCCCTCAATATTCGACTGCGTGAAAAAAGCCAAGAGTTTTAGAACTTTGCTATTTTCTTTAACGTCCCGATCATCGCTCATCCATCTCTCCATCTAACGATCGTCGGGGAAAAATTCTACTTTTGCCGCTTTGAACATTTGTGAAAGAAAAAAATGCTGCCAAATTCGTGAGCTCTCTAAAGTCAAGTCACACGTGAGAGTTTTTTTTTCCCCGGTTGAATTTTCAGGGAAAAGCTTGAAAAAAAACGAGTGAAAGCTAAATCCAATCGGAGAGCGGAATTTTTCTTAATATTCGATAGCCAACGTAGAGGCGAACGAGGCGGAGAGAAGACGAGCGATGGATCAATGAAAAGACGAGCCGCGTACCTGAAGCCGTTCGACTCTACCTGTAAAAAAGAGAAAGAGCGCTGCTTCGTTAAACTCCGTCTGGGACTCGGCGATCAAACGTTTGGCGGCGTCGACGCCGGCACTTACGGTGCGCTCGTGGCGGCAACAGAATGGTCCAACAATCGTATGATAACACAGAAGTGACAGCCTACGCGAATACGATTATTGGACGCCTTGTACAAATTCTGATGGAAATAAATCTTTGAGGATACTTCGTACGTGTGTACTCACGTGGCGAGTGGGGCGCGCATGTCGTCGCTCATACGCGCATACATTAGCGACGTTAGACCGGCTCTTCGGTCACCCTCGAATCCCAGCAGGTGTATCAATTTCAGCAACGAACGGGGCACCAGACTCACGCACAATTGGCATATACCGTAGCCGAAGCTCACTGCCGACATCAGGCGCACCACTTCTCCGGGCTCGACGAAACTAAACAGATGTGCAACGAGTCCACTGATCTCACTCACATCAAATTGTAGATTCCTGAATCGCTTTGTTACGTGCAAAACAAACGCTTCTAGAATTTGCATGCACCACTTTTCATTAGGTTTCCCGTCGAGCGGAAGCTGAGAAATAAAAATCAAACAACTGTAATGAGACACTTTACGTGGTCTGCTGATCGTTCGAAGAGGCGGCCGTATAACCGGTCAGCGAGAACAGCATCGATATCGAGGTACGCAGGAACGACGAGGGCGTCGTCGGAGTGGTGCCGATCGGCGAATCGCTCAACAACGAGGAGACCGCGCACGAGGATGAGGAGCGACAACGACGAGGCCCTGCTGCTGTCGTGCCCTCCTGACGGACATTCGATCTCTCCGAATTTATTCCGTTCTCCGTCCAACCTGGAAATTCATTTTTTATCAATACTGCGTCACACAGTTTGGCACCCAGAATTAGGCGTGAATAGTAAATTATTTCCAACCCGGAGGAACACTGAGTTATTTTGCACCTGTGAGACATGGTAGAGGAAGGACGTAAAAAAAATCGACGGAACATTTCGAGCTCTTCGGTATTGAAATCAATCAATTGAAGCGAAATACTAAACAACCCCAAACAAACCCATTGGATTAGCGCCGAACGTGCGATGGTAGAGTCGCAAGATTTGCTGATAAGTGTGCTGATAAATGCGCCATGCCTTTCGCAGCATCCAACCGGCCCGCACGTATCCACCGATTTCCTGCTGCAGCAGAGTCAGCGCGGCACTGCAGATCTTCGTGTCAGCTAGTGCTATCTGTCGCTCAAGCCGCCTCGCGTATTCACTCTGGAACTAAAAGTACACGAATTCACTTTTTTTTCTCTCGCACGGCCTAATTTTTCTTGTTTTCGTGCGATATGATCAGTGATAGAACTCGTGGCCATTGTTGGAGATACTCACACCGGTGGGGGATGTTATTGCATCCTGCTCCGCTCTGAAGACCCTACTCGTTATGGACTTGAGCCAACCCGCGTCACTCGCGCATTCCTTCTCGGTGTTCTTGAGGATCTCCATCGCCGCTACCAATTTCTCGTCCTCGAACGTCATCAGTGCATTCTCCACGGGAAAAAAAGTGGAGATTATATTTATTTCGTATGAAAATTGTAGTAAAAACTAAAAAATTTATATTCCGAACGAGCTGTGGGATAATCTACAAAAATATTTTTTTCCTCCCCGGAGTTATTTGAGGGAAGGGAGTCACGTGAATTTTTCACCCACAGGTACCAATTCGAGTTGAAGAAAATTCAATTGCAATATCCTGAAAAGATGTTCATTCAAATAATTGTTCTTTCCCTCTTTGAATTCTCTCGTTTTGGAAATTATCTAAAATTCGGAGAGACAATTTATAAAAATACAAAAACAAAACTAAAATAAAAAAGACAAAGAAAAATCGAATTTCTAAACTGTCTCCTTAAGTTTCCTTTTATATTATGTTCAAGATCCTTCCCGAAGAAAGTATTTGTGATTTGGATTCTTTCCAATTAACGGAGCGGTTTGAAAAAGCCAATTTTCCTCCCTTAAATGAAGGTATAAATGATTGATCCAAATAAGCCCAAACCAAATTAAAGAATTCAAAAATATTTTTTTTAGAATGACGTAGAATTATTTCCATTCCTATGGACTATTAAGAAAGATTTTTATGGTATATATTCTTTAATATTAAGGGAGTACTTCAAAAAATCAGTTTTCCATTTGCAATTTTTTATTTTGCTCGCGTTTGCAGCGAGTCGAGAGAAGGCTTACGATATTTAACGAAGTTTAATCTTCCCACAGGCTCAAAAGATTATTAAAAGCCGCCTGGCGCACGAATCCGTGAATTCCTCTTTCATCGTTCCATTTCGCTAACGAAGGTGCTCGCCCACGGGTGCGACACACTCGACAGCCTCTTCCACTTGGGGAGAGAGAACGAAAGAGGGAGATAGAGAGAGAGAACGAAGGAGGGAGATACAGATAGAGAGAAAAGAGAGAGAGAGAGAGCGAGAGAGAGAGAGAGAGAGAGAGAGAGAGAGAGAGAGAGAGAGAGAGAGAGAGAGAGAGAGAGCGAGAGCGAGAGCGAGAGCGAGAGCGAGAGCGAGAGCGAGAGCGAGAGCGAGAGAGAGAGAGAGAGAGAGAGAGAGAGAGAGAGAGAGAGCGAGAGCGAGAGCGAGAGCGAGAGCGAGAGCGAGAGCGAGAGCGAGAGCGAGAGCGAGAGCGAGAGAGAGAGAGAGAGAGAGAGAGAGAGAGAGAGAGAGAGAGAGAGAGAGAGAGAGAGAGAGAGAGAGAGAGAGATGTAAACGCAGCACGGTCATTAAAAAGAACGGCTCCTATCGCTTTTTTTCCACCCTCAAAGTAACGACCCCCACCATCAGAATAGACTGCAACCCACGAAGAAATTTCACCAACACACCCAAACAAGCACCCCTCGGAAACTGGTGGAAAAAAAACGAAACGTTCGATATCCCTTTACCATAAATAGAACGAAGCATCGCGCGGTCATGATGTGAAAACTATTGGCGCGCAGGGCGAGCAAAATTTCCGCCTCCTCGTGTTTGTTGTTTAAGAAAAGGGACAATCCGCGTCTCGCTATTTGCCAGTCTTCCTCGGACGAGTAATCAGCCATTTTTTCTAAATTTCTTCGAGAGCCTCGCAGACAAATTAGCCGAACGACACTCCGAAAAGCATTTCTTGTTTTTCCAGCCGGTCCTTGGACATCGCGCGGTCACCGCCGAATCTGGGATCATAAGAGAACGTTTCCTTGAGCAAGTTCAAACTGATGACATGTTCAAGGATACTATTTATTTCTTCAACAAATAAATTATTAATTTTTTTTATTAGGTTTATCCGACAAATAAATCCAATGAAATTCCACTTTGAAGGTTCCAAAAATAATATCATCGTATTATAGCCCTGCTAGCTTAGCTCCAGCCGGAAAAAAAGTGTTCGGCGACAATTTTACATTAATAAGACAAGCGTTGTTTACAATCATAAGACGAGATTTTTTATCTCGAAAACTGCGAAGCTTTTTCGCGACAACGCTGCTCAAAAAAGGATCAGTATCCTTCAACATTAACCGGGGAAATGCTGGCCCTTCCTTAATTGTACTGTCGCACAGTGTCTCGAATAAATGGATGAATTTGATTAACGAATCAGTAATGTCCAACGAAGAGAATAATTCGCAAAAAGAAGCTAAACGTTTAAGAATTGCGATCTTGATAAACTCACCCGGGTTGTTCGTCGTCGGCCCTACGCGCGAACACTGGAACGTGCCAAAGGCATTCCTGCTCACACGCCTTACAGGCGAACGCGGCGGTCCGTAGTCGCGTCGCCCACAGCGCCAGCTATACATCTATCGTTTGTCGTATTGATTTTCTCCTTTGCTCGCGCGAAAATATACGCTCGGATCGTCCGCAAGTTCCGTTATCCAACGGGGAGTGATGTATCGGAGAACGGAGTTCTTTTGCATACGTCAGCTGCATCTATAACACGTGCATTGCGGTGGCAGTCTGACCTCGTCTCTTCTCTATTCCTGACCGGAAACTTCATTACTCGTCGATAAAAGAAACACACAAAAATAAAAACAATCGATAGAGGAATGGAAAGTTTATTTTTTTTAACAGAATTTAATATATACTTTGGCATTTCTTGCTTCGATTCTCGCCCCATCAAATTCCCGGAAGTGAACGAAATCCCGAAACTTCGAGATATCGAGGCCGAAAACTTTTGGAACAATTTTTCACTTCCCAATTTTACAAACGGTAACAAAATTCCAGTAGATTCTTGAAAAAAACAAACATCCACACAGTTTAAGTTTAGAACTTCACAGTACTAAAGCTTAAAATCTTTGGCACAATTTTCCGCTCGTGGACCTTCACCCCAAGTTTCCAAGCCGCTAAAACTCAGACTCACGTCTGGGATCCAAGGATACGGAGATCTTTCGAATGATTGATCAATGTCGACTTCAGAGACGAGTTATGTGCCAATGGCTCCGCACAAAATGAACGTCGGTGGGTGACCGGAACAGGAACGTACGAAGTTTCATAATAATAACAATTATTATTAAGATATTGTGGTATGTACAGTACAATTTGCATTGTTCACAACTCCATAGGATTGCTTGTCAATGTAATTTACTAAGAGAAAAGAAAGATAGCGCGCTTTCTCATATAAACTCGAAGCCTTCGAACTTGTGGTTCGCGACTTTCTCGTCCGGCAGTAGAATCTCACCGTTGATCGTGAACGCAGTGACGTAAGTTGCGGTCTCACCTCTGTATTCCTCGCTCTTCAGAGCGACTATTATCGAATCTTGAGAATCCGGTAGAAACTTGAAACTCGAGAAACCCCGAATCGGCACGTGATTTTCGAGTTTCGTTACCTGTCGCAGAGTCGCAGAATTATTATTTTCATTCGAAAAGAACGAAGCAATGACGCATTCAGGGGCGGGGGGGGGGGGGGGGATAATCGTGGGCGATCTGTCACGAGTACCTTGATGCTTGTGAAATTTTCGGCTGTGCTGAGCAACACGTTGCAGCTCATGGACTCGTCGGTAGTCTCGTTGTATCGCTCCTTCGAACATCTGCGAGGTAGGAAGTACCAGCTTTGTCGTATTTCGCTCCAAGCTCCCGATTCGTGGATCATATAGCCTGTGAAACGTCAACCATTTTTTTCTCAAATACTTCAGCGATCTTTCAAAACCGTATAGTCGATATCAAGTCATTTGGAATCCCCTTTTGGAAGCTTCGACTCTTATTCGATTGTAAACTTGAAATTGAAGCATACTTTTTCCCCGGAGAGCTAAAAAGGGTCGTGAGTTTTATGATAAAATGATGAAAGAGTACCTGGGAATTCGATACCCAAGGATTGCCGCAATTTCTTATAGTTTTCGGACCAATCGATGGAACGCATTTCACCACTGGGCGTCACCATTTTAATCCACATTGGATTGGTGTGTTGAAATTCGCCGCTGCTCGTGGTCCACTCTTTCCCCATGCTGCCCACATATAACATTCGATTCTTTACGGTAGCCCACTCTGACTTGAAGCCTGGAAGAGAAAATGTTTATCGAGGGACGTTGAATAAGACAGTGCCAATTACAATTTGCAAGATTGGTTTTTCCTCTGCTAAGGGCTTTCATTCGATCTGAGGAATAAAGGTGAAGGTGTTGGTCGAAATGAAATGTGTTGAGTATTTTCGGTGCTGATACGATCTTATTCAGTTGGGAACTGACAAATACGGTTTTGCTTAAGGGGTCTGCGCAACCTTGAAATTTCAAAAATGCGATTTTTTGTCTTAACTATAATATGCAACGTTTCATAAAAATTCCAAAAATTGACCAAGTTATAAATATTTTTGTAAAGAGTCACCATCTACAGCATACCGCTCGCTGCGATGTATCCTTTATTCTTTTGCCGTTTTCACAAACACTCTGCTTGTGAAACGGTGTAAGTCGTCGCTCAAAATCTGTTTGTCCGATTCACTTCAAATATGGACAGAGCATAGTTTATAACATTTTCTATTGTATTAGTAACAAATGTTTAAGGTTATATTTTTTTGTCAAAAAACAAGCTTTTCACTACGGCTTGGCCTTTATGTAATATTCGAAATTTCGAAAAATCTAAGTTTGCGTCATCCCGATTCCCCCATCAGAAGTATTGAAAGATGACCCGCGGATTAGGCTATTGCGCAGACCGAATAGAAAAGAGGTTGAAACAATCTTAAGAGACGCTTTGAGAGTAGTTGAAACCTTTGGAACTTCTGCCGTCGCCATCCATCAGAATGAGCCATGGAAACGTGCGTTCGCCATCAATCTGATGAACGACACCGGTGCGGTCGTCGAACGTCAAGATGCGTCCGTCGAAGGTAACCAATTCGGAGAGCTCCATGCCGCGTCCACCCATGGCAAGATTGGACGTTAGTTTAACATCCTCCTTGTCCCAACTTACAGAGACGAAGTTGTTTTTGGGCATCCACAGCAAGCGTCCTCGCTTGAGGATGCTATGCCACGCGTCCTTTTTCGTTTCATCTTTGGACTCTTTGTCGAGGTCGCTGATCATGGCGATTCTGAAGGTTATACTTACGGCGCTCTTGGCGGGTGTGCTCAGCGGATAGGCCGCATTGTACGAGCGAGACGTTGCAGTCTCGTCGCACGGTGCGATTCCATGAAGCGACGAGGGTTGCCGGCTCGTCGTCGTGCAAAGGGTACAAACGATCCATGGAAAAGCGTATATGAGGATCGGTACGAGAATCACGGCGAGCAATACGCCGATGCATTGATGCTGCAATCTCAAGCTACTGTTTCCAACTCTGTACACGTGGGGCGTGTGCAGTGCCTGCCTCCAATCCCTCAACAACATCTTCATCTTGCCGCGTGAACGCGCGGACTATACCAACCAAGATCAACTTTTCATCAATTGTTTGCCCCTCTGCTTCACCCATCACGTGTCGCTTAGCAATCTTCCCCCCGCGACGTTTTTTAAATCGCGACCTGTCGTCTTGACGCGCGTTGGCACTGTTCACCGGATTTCCTATTACGTTTTTCCCTCGTTTCCTTTGTCGTGTCACACAATTTTCTGGTAACTATCGCCGGAAGGCATGAAACACGCGACGAGAGCATGTCATTGGAATCACATCGGGGACAAAAAAAACCACATATATATATATATATATATATATATATATATATATATATATTCGCAATGTAAACGAAAAACCGGAAGTACCACGGCAAGATACGAATAAATTGTAAAATTCCTAAAAATAACCGACCTCGGTTATTCAAACTTTCGAAACCACGAAACCACTTTCGGAATAAAACAAAGAACACCAAGAATTGGTCGTCAAACTGATACACCCTTCCACCATTCGACTCTCCACCAAATCAATAAAGTAATAAACCGTTACATTACCGTACGTCAAATAATCGGATAACTTACCATACGAGTCTCCGAAATATTTTCCCTCGGTAAGGTGGAATTCCTCATTACCAACGCTCAAGTAGTGGCGCGCAAAGATGTCGCCGGTCGCGCCGGTCTGACTCGTTCGAGATTTCTTCACTGCCGCGGCTCTGCGCATGAGCGCGAAAGGGAGAAGGCGCCAACGATGTTTATTTGCCGCAAGCGCAAGTGAGCCGAAGAGAGACGAAGAGATGGAGCGCTTCGAGTCACGAACTGCGACGCGACAGGTGCAGCGAGCGCAGATGGCCGCGTAGTGGGGGAGAGCCACGCGCCGCACGCGCTTCTCCCTCATTGATCCGACCAAAGTATACACATATATATGTGTGTGTGTGTGCATATACCGATGCCCGTTCCGCAAAGCAACGCTTTGTTTATGTACACGTATATATACATAGCTTGCGACAAACGAGATTTAAAGGCCAAAAAACTGTTTTCGATTGCCGGTGTATTTGCCTGTGTGCATACGGCATTATATTACCGCGTTGAAGAGCGCGCCTCTCCCGGATGTGCGATACCCTATCGGAGTACACTGAGACCGGGGGTGGTGATACACAACTCGAAGGGGAAAGATAATCCCGTTGACAAAAGCACGCGCCAGTTGAGTTTCGGGACCGCGGCGGAATCGTTCTTTCTCCTCGACCAGAATATATCCCTACGCATACACAATATTCCAGTCTCGCGAGTGCGTCAACATATTTTTTTCGTCGCGAATTGAAAAAAAAAATCGTTCCTGTTGATAAATTCGCGAATCTGTGAGGCGAATGCGCGCACGTTGTGTCGCGATGAATAGAAGCTCAACGCGCTAATCTACCGTCCAATGCTTCCGAGCTCCTGTTAGAGGACGCTTTTCGTCCACGCGTGATATTTTCGCGATCAGATGCCTCGACGATAGTCCGCGAGTATGCAGCGTCGATTCGCTGAGGGCTTCATCCCCGTGTGGTCGAAACACACGACGGTAATCGTGTCGGGTCATGGCAAATCTAAACATTACTGCCAGTAAGTATATACGAACGCGTTGTTCGAGATCATGGCGGAAGTTAGATCGCGAGAGTCCAAATTCCATGGGTGAAGCGGTAGAAAAAGCGTGCGCGAAAATGTTGAAAGTTTAGGTACAAAATTTCACCACTAGGGACGCTCGGATTACGCGTAACCGAACGATATAGTGATAGCTAAAGCACTCAACGAAAGTAACCGCTATACGAGGTTTAACCCTAAAAAACGTAAAAATTACGAAGAAACGATAAAGGGACTATTTCATCTGTGAAAATAATCTTGAAAATGTTTTTCTGTCACGTAACTGCCGTGATCCCGCGAACAGGAGCGCGAGATTTTTTTCAAAATTATCAATTTTTTGTATTGTATACATGCCGATGATGAGAGACACTAGAAAAGTTTAAAAAAATTTACATTGTATCGAAGTTTGAAGTTTCGAAGTTACGCTAAAAACATATTGATAACTTTAAAGATATTCCTTTCACGAGCCCGAATATTTAACAACTGATTTTCATCTACAATGAAATAAAAATACATCCCAGTATACTGGTATAAAATTTCAAGTCAAGCTACCGAATTTTTACAAACAATTACGACTTCAAAAATCGTTCAATTTATGCAGCACTTTATGGAGATGACATGCTGGCCACATTTCTATCTAATAATTTATGTACTAAATAACTCTAGATGTCTGATATAAAATGCTCTGAGCATTCGAGAAATTCTGAAGATTCTATAAAGTCTATAATAGCAGGGGTTGGCCGAATGTTTTAAGAAAATATTAATGGTCAAACTTAGAAAAATGTTCGTAACCGCGACTTTTCAGAGAACATGTTAAAAAAGTCGAAATCTACGAAATTCATGCGAAATTTTTAATTCCAGCTCATCGTTAGGTATAATTTATTGTAACTTATTTTTATTAAGCGCCACTGTAATCTACTAATGATTCAAAAGGGCTCTGACTTATGCGCCTACAAAATACGGCCCTCCGCGAAATGAATACCTTACGTTAATCTTTTCCAGATAGACAAACGTGCTGTAAAAATTGACGTGTCGGCATCATAGTAGCAAGATGACAACATGGGGCGGCACACCGTGGCACCATTATAATGTATTTTGCTTCCGATTTAAGCTGCAAATTTGCGATACAGTACATGTTTTGGCGAAATAAATGTCTAATGCTAAGATAGCGAATTTGCAGCAAAATTACGCAACAATGACCTGCAGCAATAAGGATATTGATGCAGCCAGCGCCAAATTTTGGCTGGTATTATCTTTGCAGCACGTTTGAGTCATAAATGAACCACGCTGTGCCGCTCCATTGCCAGTACAAATGAAGCAAGGTGAGGGCACATTGGCGGCACGCTATGACGCTTCGTTGCCGGTACAAACGAGGCACTTTATCGCAGCATTGAGACAGAGAATATGGAATACGTCATTTTGGCAAGGTGAGGTCACATTGGAGGCACGCTGTGACGCTCCGTTGCCGGTACAAACGCGGCAGGTTATCACACCATTGAGAGAGAAAATTTGGAATACGTTATTCCATACGTATTCCAGGTGAGGGTATGGGGTTCTACCATCTCACCGCTACGCGTCTCCACCATCGTTCCAGCTTCTCGTCAGCGGTCGCAGGCCAAGCGTCTCTATATATACAACGTCTTCCTAGATTCAAAGACTCAGCGCGGCTAGGGCAAGGTACAGTGATACAGCCGTAACGATGAGTCTGGCACTGTACCCGAAACGAAACGCGAATATATATATAACCAAGTATAATAGTAAATGTAATATATAATATACATGCTATGATATAATCACGTAGCTTGTTTTTGCCGGCAATGAAACGTTACAGCGTGCTTCCAAGGTGCCCTCACCTTGCCGGTAACGGAACGTCACAGCGTCCCTCCAATATGCCCCTCACCTCGCCGGAACAACGTGTTCCAAATTTTCTATCTCAATGCTGCGATAACCTGTAATCTAGTTCTAGTCTGCTCCGGTCGTTTAGTGGCGCTAGCGTCGCTAGGCATTGCTTAATTTTAATTGCTATATCTCGGAAACTGGACGGTCAAAATTCATGATTTTTTTTTACCCACTTCGTCACATGTTTCTCTGTAATTGAGATTTTTTTATCTGTAAAAAAGTTTCGTAAAACCATGAAATCTTTGATTGCCAATATCTCGGAAACGAAACCGTGAATCCTGTTTGCAATTTTGCAGGTAATCATTAAATAGTGTCCTGAAACCTCAGTTAATCGTCAAATATTGGGGTTCGTGAAAGGAATACCTTAATTTCTATACACTCTTCATACTTTACTTTATAATCGTATTCATATTTCATACTTTTAATTAATATCGAGATCAAATCAAGGTTATGATCCCGTTAAAATAACATACTCGTATATACAACAATTTGACCGCCATTTGCCCCAACGGCGCTTGATTGCAACACTTGATTTTTTGCAATTTTACGAAAGCATTGGAGTTTGGACTCCTGTTCTCCAACCTCCACAGTGCGACTTATGGAGACCAGATACAGGAGTCCAATCTCGTCCCCAAAATTGCGAGCACTAATGATGGCGCTGCGGTCTTTCGATGGTACAGTAGAGCGTCGATTATCCGAATCAATTGGGACCGGGCGTCTTTCGGATAACCGAATAGCAATATTCCGTGGGCGAAAAACAAAGCTTGATTCTTTTAATATGATAAAAAAAAAATATATATATATATTGAAAAATAGAATGAACATTAAAATGTTAATAGTACATTTTAACATTTTTGGTGAATTGCAAATAAACATTGTATCATTTAATGATATAGAACGAAGTTATTCGAAAAATAGCCGAAAAACGTCACATACAAAAGTGTGTAACGGGTCGAAAAAAAAAATCATAAAAAATATTTCAAAAAAGCAAAACAAAGCTGAATTCGTTCCTATCGAAACGCGGTGGGTTAAATTTGGATATCTTTTTTTTTGACGGAACTATCTAACTTTTAGTGCGGCAAGAAATATCGACTGGTGTATCCAAACTTTTGAGCGGGATAGTGTATATGGTGCTCCGCAGCACCCCAGCGCCATTCTAACCAGTCATTATTTTGGGGACAACTTGAAAAGCTGAGTGTGGCCTCCTATATCTAGGCTCAATGGCCTTCCCATTGAAGATTGAACTTCTGTATCTAGTCTCCATGGTGCGAGCCGTCAATTTCAGACGGCCATTTTCGTTAGTACAAAATCGCACCATCAGGCTCGCATGGTGAAATAGTTTCGCGAATAGCCACGCGATAGGGCCAGACGGGAGCAGCACCGGATGTAGTATGCTGCACGCTGTGTGTGTAAGTGGGTGTGTGTGTGTGTGTGTGCGATAGCGATGACGGTTGTTAGCCACCCTCGTACGTTTCGCGTCACGCGACGCGTTTTCTTTTCTCCCCCTGGCCCTATTCGCCCTCGTGCGCGGTATTGCCATGGTAACAAAGCGAGTCGCAGCCGTTTCGTGCCCGTCTCTATGTGCACGTGCCTCCTCTCTACGCGCGCACTCTACGAATCTCCGCGTAAACCTCGTCGAGCGTACTCTCGGAAGACGTCGTATTTTTATGTCAATTTTTTTTTTCGTCCGTAGTTACTCCTCATCTCGCGTTTACTTTTCGTGCGCGAAAAATCCCGCGATCTTTGTTGCCGTACACAGCTCAAATCAAACATGGCGACGGTTCTTCATTGTAGGATAGCGACAAAGGGAAGAACGGTGAAATCGTTCGAGGCTGCGGTCCGGTGACGATTCGTGTGCAACGATTCGTAAGCAAAAAAGGAAGAAACAAAACAAAAACAGAAAGACCCCCCCCCCCCCCCTGAGGAGAACACGATGCCTGTGTAGCAGGCGGCGTGATGCTTCTGGCCAGCGAAATATCGATAGCGACGATCGCTGGCGCGATCGAGGAAGAGGAATACGCCGCCGGTGTTATTGCCAACAGCCAGGCGAACAGTAGCGAGCAGCTCGATTATTACGACGGTTATATCACCGATCATACGGATCTCGGCTCGGAAATTGATATCGACGAGTCCGAGTATCGTCGCGAACTTCTCAACGATGTAAGTTTCACAAGCACACATATTCTTTTTTTTTGTTTTGTTTGTTACATGGAAATATTCATTCTGAATAAAAATAATTGTCGATAAAACTAGTAACAATACCCCAAACAATAGTAATTATTATTATTATGAAAAGTGAAACAGCAATAAACATTAAATAATAACGATACAAATTTGAAAAATGATTAAAAATATATTAAAAGTAATAATAATAATTGTTATGACAATTATAACAATAATAATTGTTATTCAAAGACATTAAAATCAGTATGAGCTGTACAGCTTCAGGCCACATTCAAGGGTAACTTTTGCAAGGACCACATGGTGCTCAGAAACTCCCTGAGTTGTTTTATTATCAACTCAGAAACTCCCTGAGTTGATAATAAAAACTGTTATAACAGTTTTCATTATCACTATTAGTTATAATAATAGTTATTATTGCTATTAGTTATAATAATACTAATTATAGTTGTTCTTATTATTGCTATTATAGAATGTGAAAATATTATTGCTATTATAAATATGAAAATAATAATGATAAATATTGCCAATTATATCGGCAACAGCAATAACAATAAATATTTTCTTATAACAATGTATAATTATTGTTTGCTTGAAATACGTGTGTGTGTGTGTGTGTGTGTGTGTGTGAGTGTGTTGCAGATACAAAATATCAAATAACAATAAAAATCGTTATTGTTATTATTATTATTATTACTATTGTTATTATAAATATAAAAATCATAATAAATATTGCCAATTATATTGGCGACAGCAATAGCAATAAATATTTTCTTATAACAATTTATAATTATTGTTCGCTTGAAATAGGAGCAATATCAATAGAATGATAGGCTTGAAACAGGTGCAATATTGATAGAATAACTCGTATAACGCTGTAATATCAATATACCGATGGGTCTAAAGTTTGCATCGTTGGATTCCAACGAAATTTTTTTTTTAGATTTTTAATTTTTTTTTTCGTGTATAATTGGATGCTGGAATATGAACACATGTCATACGAAGCATTTAAAAAAGTTTGGTGGGCCAAAATCAACCCTTTCTGAGGGGTTGAAAGTAAAAAAAATTAATATCTCGGACGGTCAAGACATTCTCAATTCTTTTATTTGCGATCTATATTTCTTGTGCCTTAAAGAAAGTCACAAAAATATTCATAACGTGTTTCTTTCCCCGGAACCCACCCTTATTGGGGGTAAAAGTTGGAAAAAATCATATGTCTGGCGCTATTGACATTCTCAATTTTTTTATTTGCGTCGAATATTCTCTGGGCATAAGGAAAGCCATAAAAAAATTAGCAACTATTTTTATCTCCCGGAACCCACCCTTATCGGCGGGGGGGGGGGGGGGGGTGAAAGTCGAATGAAATTGAATTGCCAGCGGTTGAGACATTCTCAATTTCATTTTACACGATATTGATTGAATTAACGAAGTGTACACGCACACACATAATATATACATTGAATTAACCAAGTGTGTGTATTATATATATACAGAAAAACGTATAAAATCTCGAAAAATTCGTTATTTGCGCAAAAGAATCGTTACGTCTCATCCGCTAGATCGTCCATTTTTCATTCCAGTTTTAACGACACGAAAGTTCTTTAGTCAAATAATGTTGGATCAATTGTTTTTTGTTTTTTTTTTTTTATTAGGAAAAAAACATTCTCCATTATCCGAACTCTCGTTTATCCGAATCACGAATTGGTTAATCCGAACGCACAATTATCTGAACGTTAGTACAAAATATACATTGTGTTGCGTAATATAATGCTCGAAATATACGTTGCGATTCTTTGCAGCGCGCACAGATAAATGTAAATTGTAGCAAATTGTTTAAATACCATTTATTTCGCGTAGTTCGTATGTGTTTGTTTTCCAGTCCAAGTCCTTTGATTCCTAAGAGTAAACATAATGTTCTTAGGTAAGAGAAAAAACTGGAAATCTCGCGTACCCCGATATAATTTTGAAAAAACGACGATACATATGAGACATTCCACGCCATTTCACCTAGCCCGGGACCCTGCCCATTTTTTATTTTCCTGATTTTGTTGTTGTAAAATTGTACCCCATGAAAGGAATATCCACACAAATTTTTAGATTTTTATCTCTTCTCTTTTAGGAGTTATAATTTTCCAAAAAATGTCGATTTCGGAAGTTTTGGAAACGTTTAAACGCTGATAATTCGTGAAGTAATTGAGATATCGACAAATGTCAATATATCATTTTTTTTCATTTTGAAGCATACTTTCGTTAAAAAATATGAAAAAAATGATCAATTATCAATGTCAAGGTTATTTTGCTTCTAAAGTGAAAACTATTTTATTTAAAGATGATTGCCATTTATTATTTTTTTCAACAAATTCTCTAAAATAGAGTGACTAAAATGAGTGAGTAAAATAAAGTGACTATGATTTTGAAGACTAGTCTCATCATAGGCCCAATTGTCCTATTTTTTTTCGAATTAATTATATTTTTTTGAGAAGTGTTTTATCATTTTAATCTCCACTAATGCTACTAATGATTTTGTGATTTGGAATTCGGCTTCGACAGGCCTGAAACAGATGATTTTTAATTTGTGCCGAATTTAACGAAAAAAAAATTATCTGTTATTTTTTAAAAATTGATTTTGAATAAAAAATCATTTTTTTCGTTAAATTTAGCACAAATGAAAAATAAACCGTTTCAGGCCTGTCGAAGCAGGATTGGAAAACACAAAATCATTAATAGATTGAAGATAAAAATGATAAAACTCTTCTCAAAAAAATATGATTAATTAAAAAAATGGAAGGAAAAATGGGCCCACGATGAGACTAGTCTTAAAAATCATAGAATGGGTAACTCTATTTTAGAGAATTTTTTGAAGAAAAAATAAAAAACGGAAATAAATAAAAAACGAAAATAAAAAATGGTAGGGGTCACGGGATAGGTGAAATGACGTGCAATGCCTTATATATATATATATATATCTGTAATATAGGTTGCGTATTTATTTCTGTCGTAATGATTCTGTTTTATACACGGAGAGAATTAAAAAGTAATTTTTGTCGTGAATTTCACGGTAAAAATTACCGTGATATATTTCAATGTGGTGACAAGTGAGAAAAGCATAATAATTCGTATGCGACAAGTTTTTTTTAATTCACGTTACAGAAAATTTCAAATACGTAGCTAAAATTTTACTATACAAGAAGGGTAGCGCGCACGATAATTTTTACCGAGAGCACAATACATTTTCCTATAACACTCATTAAATTTTATAATAAATCTTAAAATAACTGTTATAAAGACGATACTTTTTTATAGACATTTTTGAAAGGCATAAAATAATAAAATGCACAGTAAAATTTCGCTGATATTATATATTTTTTAAATTTAAGTTTTGCGTATTTTGTTACACATCAAAATTTATTAGAAAATCTGGTAAAATTTTCTATCTGAAGCAGAAATTTTATTTTATTTTCGTGAAAATCTGTGTTTTACTCAGTAATAATAAGCGAAGTTTCAGGGTTGTCATCTGATTACCGTTACTGCACGGTAATTTTTAACATTTAATTCTCTCCGTGTATTATCCTTTCGGAAAAAAGTTGCCTTTCGATTATCCGAACTTTTCATTGTCCGAATCATGTTCAGTCCCAATCGGTTCGGATAATCGAGGTTCTACTGTATATATATGGGATAGCGATAGACCGCTGATTTTTGTCTTTTTTTTCCGCAGAGATGGAGAGTGCTGTTCGATAGGGTGAGTCATCACGCGCACACTTCCGAATACGTATATACATGGGGTGTTCCATCTCGAATTGCACAACAATCCAAACTATTGTCAAATAGCTTTGTTCTCTTGTTTTTTTTCCCCGTTATTTATTGTCGTTAATAAGGACAAAAAGTGTTAAGAGCAAAGAAAAAATATATAAAAATAGAAGAATCAATAGGCACGGCTGGACCAAAAGTCGTGAAGTTTCTCTTGCAAATATTTAATTGTTTTTCTCTCTTTGCCATGCCTGGACAGTTCGATCCCGAAGGATTCGGTGAAATTCCGCTCGAGGATTTTTACGAGGCCCTCAAGAGTGCCGAGTGGAGAGCCGAGATACCGCCCAACAAGAGGGACATCCTTCTGATCCGTGTTAAGGAGTCGCGGATGCAAGCGGTCACTTTTCAGGACTTCGTCAATGTGGTGAGCCCCGTTGCAATGGTTTTACATTCAGTTTGTCTCTAGTTTCGTCATCTTCGTCCGCCTGCTCTCCTTCTCGCTCTCTCTCTTTCTCTCTCTCTCTCTCTCTCTCTCTCTCTCTCTCTCTCTCTCTCTCTCTCTCTCTCTCTCTCTCTTTATTTCTCTCCCTCTATCTTATTCTTATATCATTGTTGATTTTAAAAGAAGTGAAAAAATACGGCGCGTGAGTCCTGCTGCTCGATTATCCGAAAGTAATTCGGAAAAAGTGCGATTGGGTGGGAGATTTTTTGGACAATAGCGCTGGAGGAGGAGAGGATCAAGAGACAGAGTGAGAGAAGGAGGACGAAAATATTCGAATAGAGAGCGAGAAAGAGACGGAGACAAATATACCCAGAAAAAGAGCGAGGGAGATCCAAAAAAGAAGTAAGACACTTCAATTGACGGGATGGGGGGGGAGGGGCACAAATATCCTCAGGAAGAAAGCAAGACAGAGGACAAAAAAGAAGTAAGGCACCGCAATTGACAGAGAGAGAGAGAGAGAGAGAGATCAACTAAGTACAACATCCGAGATAAATATCGTGCGAGGACAATAATAATCCAGAGACCTTACAAGATGGAATGAATGCCCCGAGGAATGTTCGGACAGGTACACTTCATACGCTCCCCCGGTTGAGCCCAGTTTCCTTCCTAATCCTCGATAGTTAAACGGATATAGAGTTCGTCCCATGGTGTACGAGTCGATAAGCGGGTTTGACGTTGAGTAGCGGAAAATATTGTTGAGTTCTCTTGCCAAAGGACATCCAAACACACGCTCCATCTGCCAACGAAACAAGACCCATTGTGGCTTATTCGGTTAAGTACATTTCGGCAAGAGGGAATCGTGCACGCTTCTATGCTCATCGATTATTCGACATTTGAATTTCGAGTGAAACTATTTTTGCTTTTTTTTTTTCTTCTCCTTTTCCACCATGGACGATCTGTTCGCCTCGCTCAGATTCCTCTTTGTACGGTACAGACTTGTTTTTTTAACCTTTATCCCAAATATCTTCGGAACATAGTCGATAATAATAGTAACAACAACAGTAACTGTTGCAATTGACGTAAGAACAACGACAATAATAAAAATAATGATAATAGATACAATTATATCATAGTTGCAACAATAGTGATAAAAAGAATAATTATTATACATATCGTAAGAACAACAGCAACAATAATAAGAACAATAAAAATAATGATATGGGCTAAGATAATTATTATAATATTATTTATAGTTACAACAATAAGAAACACAGCAACAACAAACAAACTTCAACAAATTCTTCTGAATAAGAAATATTATCGATAATAATAGAGCAATAACAATAACAAATATAGTGAACAGTAGTAGGAATAATAATAGTAATAATAAATAGCAATGATGGCAACAACTACAATAATATGAATAATCATAACAATAACAAAAACCAGAACAAACTCGTCTGAATAAGAATAATGATCGAGGAAGTACTGCAGTATCTATGGCGCCAAACTTTGACCGTGCAACATTGATATTTCGACCAATAAAAACACTTTTTCAAGAGTGATAAAAGACGATTTTCGTTACATTTCGGGTCTACGGCAATTTTGTCATGGTTCATATACTCAAACACATACACACGTAAAAAAAACCACTGAAATGGCTCTTATTAGGGCCACAGTATACCTGGAACACTGGTGAGGGCGCCTCGTACGTCCGATGTGCGTGTGGAATCGTAGGGTGCATGGAGTACTATATAATGCTTAGGGCGCGAAGCAGAGAGCACAAGATCACGAAAGGATATTTTTTTTGGGGGAGTTCCAACAAATTCTGTTTGATCTTTTCAAAAAAAAAAAATACTCAAACGACGTGCATCGGGAAATAGCGCGGGATCCACTTGGATTCCAATGTGGACTCCCTACGTACGACGCCCCTGTCAAATTCCTATAGAGATGTGGTAGGATCTGGGGCCTCTACAACCAATTTCTGCATAGGTATACAGGTATAGCCAGAACCGAGCCTATTACGTATAGTTATAGTAGGAGGGCATTAAAATAAATGCAGTGAAACCTCGCTTATACGTTTCACACTTATACGTTTTTATCATTTATACGTCAAAATTCGCTGGCCCCGGCAAATTCCGCCTATAAAGAATGTAATAAAGTTTCATTTCTACGTTTTCCACTTATACTTTATTAATTTTCTTCCCCAGCATACGTTTCGGAGTCTGTTTTTTTTCTCAGTTGTACGGAAATCAGCGTTCTGTGACACAAAAAGAAAACAGACAAGAATTTTAAAAAATTCACAACCCGTACCTTATTTGTTTCCAGGGTAAAGTTCTAGGATCGTACTATGTATGCGTGTAGAGGGTGTCTCAAAATAACCTGACATTTTAAATTGCGCGCCATTTTTTTTGTGGCGAACATAGAATCTTTGACAACTGGCATCAGGAAGTATTTCGGTTTAGGCATGGAGAATCACACGATCGAGCAACGCATAGAAATTGTGAAAATCCAATGTGAAACTATGCAGTTATTGCAGACGAAGTTTCATGGTCGTGATATCTCGCGCCGCGGCGATGTGAATTCACCACCAAGATCCTGCGATTTGACCTCATTGGACTTCTTTCTTTGGGGTTTTCTGAAAGGAAAAGTGTATGTCAATGATCCACAGACCGTTCCGGAGCTCAAGGAGGCAATTGGACGTAGCATTCATGAAATTAGTCCGTAATTATGCCAAAATGTTATTGAAAATGTCATCAAAAGTGTGAACGTTTGCAAACAAGGATGAGGCGGCCATTTATCGGTTATTGTGTTCCACACATAACCTCCATGTTTGTACCTTATATTGAAATAAAAATATTCTTACTTTTCAAATAAATAATACGTTTTATTAATAAATTAAAATGTCAAGTCATTTTGAGACAACATTTACTTATCTGCGATGACCTATCCCCTATTTATACGAAAATGTCTGTTATTTTCTAGTCTAAAACGTGCAAAGCTTAAATGTTACAAACTCGCATCAAATAAAAATTCTGAACGAAAATAAAAGAAATATTGAGTTGGCTCATTATTTCGTTACTACCAATCAACTTTTCAATTGGAAAACCAAATATTATAATAGAGGTACTGCTATTAAAAAACATCGCGAATTATGCACCAATCTCCATTTTCAAATGCTAAAGAGTTTCCGATATATACTGTATTTCACTTCTACGTTATTCTCATTTATACGTCATACTTGCTGCATCCCTTGAAAAACGTATAACTGAAGTTTCACTGTAACTCTTAAAATTTGATAGGTCTGTGCAATATTTCAGCTGGATCAGAGGGTGGACCGTTTCTGAACTTTATCCCACACAAACACACATATTAGAAATATTCACAATACTGATAGTAATAATAATGATAATACCGCCACTTGTTTTGTAAAAAAACTTTTTACAAAAGTCGTGCAAATAAGACTCGTTTTGATTGGTAATAGTGCCACTTAATAAAAATAATTAATAATAACAATAATAAATAGATATAATTATTAATTAATTAATTATTAATTAATTATATATTATGGAATTTATGAATTTTACATTTATCATTGTTATTAATTTATTATAATTAATACTAATAATAATAATGAACCGTCACCGCCATACCTCCTCGATACAGGCAGATTTCCACAGATCGCACTTTTTATACGTGAGTTTGCAAAAGGATCCTCTAATCGTACCGGCCAATAATATTTTCTCCCGACAGGGCAAAGGAATTTGCGGTAGAAAAGTGAGAGACACGTTGAGAGAGAAAGCTAGAGACAGTTAAAATGAAAGAAACGAAAAAAAAGGTCGAATAAGGGATGGAGGGTGGTCGTTGGAGCGACACGGTCTGCCTATTAGTGCGTCGCACGCGAGTAAGAATTGAAGTCGTTGGAGATCCTGTTAAAAGCTTTCTTAAATAGCGCCGGGACTCTTATCTCGTAGGTGGATCGATAGGCGCTCGAAACGATATCTCGTGCCGTGTCGTTGTCGTCGTCGTCGTCGTCGTTGTCTTCGCCGTCTCGCATACCTCTGAGAACGGTCAACGAGCCGTACATGCAACGCATGAGACAAGGTCGACGCCGGTCTCGCTCGCCAGTAGTAATGCCCGTAGATACATATATAGGCGCCTGCAGAGATTTCTTTATCCTGAGTCAAAAAGTCGATCCGATGAGACAGAACCCCGTGTCCCGTTCCGAAAAGTTTTTTTGCTCTCGCCCCTCTCCCTCCGCACCAGGTCCGATACTCCTTTTTTTATCTTATCGTCTCGAGGCACTCGCTCAGAGTCCCGAAAAACTATTACGATTCCCAAGATTCCCATCGATGCCTATCCACATCTCTTATATATATGTGTGTGTGTGCGCGCGCATGTGTATGTGTGTGTGTATTGAGACGAAACGTCTATTTGGTATTCAATTTGAAAGATCGAGTATATCTTTTCGGTTGAAAACCATCGGACGATTAACGAATCCTGGCCTTCACTTTATTGTCCGTAAATATATTTATATTCCTTCAAACACGTATCTGTATATTTAATTGTTGATTCTATTTATTTAATTGATTTGTTGGTTTCTAAAATTAAAAAATCAACAATTAATTTTTTTCAGCTGAACTTTAAGTGGAAATAAAAAATAAAGGACTTGAAACATTTTTTTTATTCTGCACTTCAAATGAAATTAAAAATTTTTTATTTCTCCAGTTCGAAGTTCAGTTTAAAATTATTTTAATTTTTTAATTAGTAAAGTGAAATAAAAATTGGAGGATGTTTCGTAATGAAGACAAAAAATTACACTTTTTTATTCTTCATTTCATTCGGAATATTTTGTTTTATTAATTTCATAATTTTCATTAATTTGATTTACAGTAGAACCTCGATTATCCGAATCAATTGGGAGTGAAGATGGTTCCGATAATCGAAACGCATTTTTTTCGGAAGAGATAATATACATCACAAATTGAAATATATACACAATCTATATTAAAGATACATGACACGCACGCATATATATATATACACTACGCGCAACAATTAAAGGATCAAGAAAAAGATCCAACATTCTTGGGTCAATTTCAAGAAGCTGTATCTCCGCGAAACATCATCGCAGAGCAAAAATAAAGAAAGCAAATTGAAGCTGAAACATTCTAGTTTTTAGATCTTGAGATCTAACATTTTTATCATGAGCGGGTTTTTAGTAATCATAAGAAAACGAAGGAGCGAAAAAATTTGAATATTTTTGCCTGACTTTCAAAAGGTCCACGGATGTTAATAAATTTGTTTCAGTTTTTCACCGAAATTTTCGTTTAATTTGATTCTTCCGCTTTAATTTAAGCGGTCCGCGAGCTCTGTACGATGATTTTTCGCTAAGTTATCGCCGTTCAAAGCAAAAAAGTCATTTTTGACTTTGGTAATCAATTACTCGGGAACTAATGATCCTACAGAAATTTTAAGGAGAATTTTGAAAACTTCAAAGTATCCTCTACGAGGCCTGTTTATTGATATACGATAATTTTTTTTTTCGTTGCAAGAATGGTAATTGAAAAAAAATGTATAAACGACGTATTTAGGGATTTTTGCTTAACTTGTCATAACTCTGCAAATAACGGATAGACGAAGGATCATTTTGGTTTTTTTTTTACTTCAGAGTATCCTTGATAACCCCACAAAGGAACAAACTCCTGCGATTTTTCTTTCATTGTGTTCTGCAACGTCATAATTTACGTTTTTGTTAAAAATCAATTAAAGGATCATTCGTTCTTGTTTTTATTGATTTTTCAAAGTATAAACTTTTTTACATTAATTGTTGCATATGTTTGGCGATAAAAAGGGTCAATAATTGGAAGAAAAATTATTTTTGTTTGAAAAAAGAAAATGTGGAAAAAATTGTGTTTTATTCACAATGCTCCATTATTGACAGAAACGATTTATTTAGGTGAAAATACTGAAAAAAAAATTATTAACCCCCGTGGACCTTTTGAAAGTCAGGCAAAAATTATGAAATTTTTTTTTTCGTTGGTTTTCTTATGATTACTAAAAAGCCGCTCATGATAAAAATGTTGGACCTCAGGATCTAAAAACTAGAATGTTGTAACTTCAATTTGCTTTTTTTATTTTTGCTCTGCGATGATTTTTCGCAGAGATACAGCTTCTTGAAAATGACCCAAAAATGTTGGATCTTTTTCTTGACCGTTTAATTGTTGTGCGTAATGTATATATTTAACCTCTTTCAAACATCAAATATCATAAAGGCGTACTTGAAATGCATTACATTCGCTTTTGTCTTGCTTCGAAAGAATTACCAGTTTATTCTCGAACATAAGAACATTACGTTTACGCTTAGAAATCGAAGGACTTGGACTTGAAGTCCTGACACGTACAAACTACGCGAAATAAACGGGATGGAAACAATTTGCAACAATTGACATTTGTCTGTGCGCGCTGCAAGGAACAAATTAAAATTGCCGGTAGAAGCCAGTGTGTAATCGGACTAACAGTGGAATACGGAAAACGCGCTCGGATCTGCGTGGTTCTTGAAAGACCGCAGCGTATGTTTCGAGCGGTAGATTTCGCGACACAATGTACACGGAGAGAATTAAAAAGTAATTTTTGTCGTAAATTTCACGGTAAAAATTACCGTGATATACTTCAATGTGGTGACAAGTGAGAAAAGCATAATAATTCGTATGCGACAAGTTTTTTTTTAACTCACGTTACAGAAAATTTCAAATACATAGCTAAAATTTTACTCTCCAAGAAGGGTAGCGCGCACGATAATTTTTACCGAGAGCACACTACATTTTCCTATAACACTCATTAAATTTTATAATAAATCTTAAAATAATTGTTATAAAGACGATACTTTTTTATAGACATTTTTGAAAGGCATAGAATAATAAAATGCACAGTACAATTTCGCTGATATTATATATTTTTTAAATTTAAGTTTTGCGTATTTTGTTACTCATCAAAATTTACTAGAAAATCTGGTAAAATTTTCTATCTGAAGAAGAAATTTTATTTTATTTTCGTGAAAATCTGGGTTTTACTCAGTAATAATAAGCGAAGTTTCAGGGTTGTCATCTGGTTACCGTTACTTCACGGTAATTTTTAACATTTAATTCTCTCCGTGTATATTTCGCGCCAATGTTCGGATCATTGAGCGTGCGGATAAAGCAAATCGTTGTTCGGATAATTGAATCTCGGATAATCGAGATATTACCGTATTTTGATGTCGTCGATTTCGTTTGGATGGTTTATATTAGTTATTCATTTTTGTCCAGAGCTAATAGCGAATTTATTCTCGGGTATGCTTCTTAAGGTTGTTGAAATACAAATTAACCCGCCTCGTATGCATTTCTTCATTTTTAACTATTTTATTGAGCATAATGATGTAACAATTTTTCCTCTACATTCAGTCCCCCTTAAAATCCCTTACATTTTATCGATCTTATTTTTTTAGTATTTTTATTATATTCGAGTGGACGATTTTATTTATTTGTTCCGTGAGCCTTGTTCATTTGATTGATTTCTCCGTTTGAGTGGGTTTATAGGTTGCATAAATCGGTCACGAGATTCCTTCGGTATTTGTTACACACACAGACAAACACACACACAGATGAATATATATATATAGAAAAGATGAATTCGCCTGGTCTCCCGGGTCTTCCGGGTGTCGACGACCACCCCTCGAGGTTTCGACCACCCATCGACGAGAGAAGAAGAAGCGCCCGATGATGACTCGAACGTCACCCTTGCGGCGGCCGAGAGAAAGAGAGAGAGAGAGAGAGAGAGAGAGAGAGAGCCGCGTCGTGAAAAAAAGCTGAAGACGGAGAAAGGGAGACGAAAAAAAGGGGCGCGCAAGGGCCTGCGTTCCTTTGGTGAGAGAAGAAGAAGCCACCTCCACCCTCCGGGCCGTTTTTCTCTCTCAAAAGGAGGCGAAAAAAAGGACCGGGATAATAACAGCCTCCGTTGTAATCGGCTAACCTGGCCAGGGAGCGCTCTCTCTCTCTCTCTCGCTCGCTCTTGGATCGTTGCTGCGCCGTAAGGAGGCCAGGTAAAATCGTGCCTACATCCGACAAAAGTAAAAGAAACAGATTGAACGCCGGACAAACTCTGCGGGGTCCTCTCCCCGCGCTCTCGCCGCCCCAGAAATTTTCCTAATACAGACGTCGCTGGATTGGGAAAGAATAGAGAGAGAGAGAGAGAGAGAGAGAGAGAGAGAGAGAGAGAGAGAGAGAGAGAGAGAGAGAGAGAGAGAGAGAGAGAGAGAGAAAGAGAGGCGGAGAAGAATCGTTTAAACGACTTCTCGTTACTCGTTACAAATTGGACGAGCGCAAAAAAGGTCGGGGGGTAATTAACTTCGCCCGAAATTAGGGGATGCCCACCCAAAAGTGGCCGTAATTACGTAGGCGAGCTCTCGCGAGCGGTAGGTATAGGTGGAGGTGTACGAGCCACATCTGCTCGTGTGCCGTGCGACACCGCCGTGGGCTTTCATCTTGTTCCGCTGGGAAATATAGAGAGAGCCCGCCGCCAAAGCCGCGCCAAGGCACAATTCGAAAAAACAAACATCATTGGACTCGCCAATTATTGAAATACGGGGCGCGTTGATAGGAACGCAATCGCTAGCCCGCAATTGCTCCTGTCAGTTAGCCTAGTGCCTCACGATCGTCTCCATTAGTCCACTATTGCTCCGATTGCCCCTAACTATTCCCCCATTGACTCATATATTCCCCCAATCGCCCCTCCATTCTTCCAGTTGCTCCGATATCCCAACATTTACCCATTGCCCCAAATATATCCCCAATTGGGTCATTAAATGATTTTTTTAAGATTTCTTCATTCTAACGATCATGTGCGGTTTTGAAAGTCAAGTATTTTGCTTTTTTTTGTTCAACAATTAACAACGATAGAGCACTTTGAAATTGTTGTTCTGTTCGGGTCGGCAAAAACGCGCCGAGAGCATCCGAAGTTACCCGAGCGCTCTGTGACGTCACCGTTCGAAAACCGGTATACGAGCTACTCGTGTAATACGAGTATTCTGTCAACGAAGGCAACGACAAAATCGTATAAGCATTCGTTCCTCTTTGTATAAATACGACGAAAAGTGCCCCTAATAGGTACTTCTGAATGTGCCAGAAGAAATAAGACGTCGAAAT
Source organism: Ophion ventricosus (assembly GCA_963932345.1). Lineage (NCBI taxonomy): Eukaryota > Metazoa > Arthropoda > Insecta > Hymenoptera > Ichneumonidae > Ophion > Ophion ventricosus. Next base: position 20,336,299 of record OZ010711.1, on the reverse strand, counting down.
CTGTGGTTCGATGCAGGACGACGTGTCAACCCGAAATCATCGTCCACTTATTTTTTATGCGAAGACCACTTTGATGTCAGTGTAAACGTGTTAAAACATAAACTGTATTGAAATATGTTTTTTTGAATACGTCTTTCTCAAAATGCTTATGATACGTAGCGACAATAACTGACAGAATTTATCAAGCCTCGTCTAACCTAAAAATTTTCAGTTATCCACGATCGGTAAATGACTCGAATTTGTTTTCACAAATCCACTTTCACACATCGTTGCACGAAAATTAAACTAGTTTTCGACTTTTTCAGATTGCTCGAGTTGTTTTCAGATGTAAAATGATACCAAATTTCACATTTGTGTACGCTTGCGCGTAAGCCGTATACATAACCTATTCGGTCGCGTCGAACGATGACGTCACAAGCGCCAGCGCCAATAGCGTGGCATTTCGCGCCAACATCTACAATTTGAATTATCGTGACATAAAAACCATTAATAATTATCTTTAGAATTATTTCAAAGAAAAACTCTTTTGACATTCTGCTTAATTATCACAAAAGATCAATTCTAAACTAAAAAATCGAACATTCTTTTTAACAATTCATTTGTCCCACGATTTACCCCGTTATCCCACGATTTCCCTATTACCCCACTATCCCTCTATTCCTCCATTCGTCAACGATTTACTACATTGCCCCCAACATTCTTCCAAAGTAGGATCAATCACACTCGCAAAATTCTGACTCGCACAGCAAAGTGAGCGAACGTTTCGGTCACCACCTTCAATAAAATAGAAATATATTCGAACAAAAATTAACAAAAAATGACGTATTCTATGGAATACTGCGTAGAATATTCTCATTCTGAAATTTTTATCTAGGAAATTTAGGAAAGTTTCACATAGAATATTGGGTCTATGCATAATTCCGTAGCGAAAAATCGAGTAAATTTCAAACGCAAAATATTTACCAAAAAAAAATGAATTTTAATCAATTAAATGTGTACCATTTTGTTCAATGATTTCATGCTGTCTCTCCACGAGCTTCATTATCGCTCTTTCATAGAAGTTCAGAGATCTTTGCTCAAAGAAGTCATCCAAGTGGTTTTTGAGGACGACCAGGGAACTGAAGGTTTTATTATTCAAACTCTTCTGTAGCGCCTGGAACAAGTAATAGTCTAAAGGTGTAAGGTTCAGACTATACGGTAGGTGCACCAAAAGATTCCACCCAAGCCGCAATAACTTTTGCCGGGTCATCTGAGAAACGTGTGGTCTAGCGTTGTCCTGGTGGAACATTGCGCTCTTTCTGTTCGCCAATTCGAGCCGCTTCTGATCGATTGGTCGCTTTAATTTGGCTAGTTGTAAGCAGTACTTGTTCGAATCAATCGTTTTGTTGGGTGGCAGCAGGTCATCATAGACGATTCCTTTCCAATTCCACCAGATAGAGAGCCATGACCTTCTTCGGATGTAATCCAGCCTTTGCGACCGTCTGAGCAGCCTTCCCGAGCTTCGATCATGATCATTTTCGGCTGACATTGTTGCGGACAATCCACTTTTCACCGCCAGTAATAATTTGCTTTAAAAATCGTTCGGTTTAATGGGGTTTGAGCAGCAAATCGCAACCTGAGATTCAGTCCATTAGATTCTTTTCGCTCAAGTCTGTAAAAGCCTCGAAACAGTTGAGTGGTCAATGCTGAGGTTTATGCCTGATCTCTGTAGTTGTCAAATGCCGATCGGAGTCGATTAAAGCTTTGATTTTATCGAAATCAGCAGTGACTGGCCGAACGGAGTGAGGAGAGTATCTTGGAGATCAGAATCTCCACAACAAACTTTCGAGTTCGCGAATTTTTTTGTTTTAAAGATATTTTGATTTAAAAAAAAAAAAGAGACAATTTGAAAAATAACGTGCAACACGAAAACGACAAGGATTCAAGGAAAACCTCAATATAGTAAAAGGTTGAATCGGTTTTCGTTGAGTTCGCGAGAATTTTTTCAGTTTTTTTTTTTATTGTTTTTTTCACCTGTTTTTGGTAAAAAATCAGATGATTTAATTACCGTAACTCGAGAACTAAGGGGTTTGTGGTAAAATTTCAAGAGAGGAACATTTTTTATTTTTCTATTTTCAACGCAATAGAATTATTTCAGATTTTTTTCGACATTTTTTTCTCGACTTACGGTAATTACATCTGATTTTTTTTTACCAAAAATAGGTGAAAAAAAAATTTCGAAAAAAAATCTGAAAAAATTCTCGCGAACTCAACGAAAACCTATTCAACTTTTTACTATCTTGAGGTTTTCCTTAAATCCTTGTCGTTTTCGCGTTACACGTTATTTTTCAAATTGTCTCTTTTTTTTAATCAAAATACTTTAGAAAAAAAATCGTACGAAGCTGAAAAAAAAAACAAAATTGAAGCTTGAGCTTCCCCCTTTATGATACCGGTCGAAGAAATGCATAAAAAAATGTTATCTGTAAACGGGGTCCACCAAAAAAGGAACAAAAAAAGGCGAAAAATGGTCGTTTTCGAAAAAGATTACTAGTCGTAAAAAAAATTGTAAAAAATTTAAAAAAAACGGAATGAAGGTGAATTCCTCCCCTTCGAAATGCCGTTTATTAAATTCATTTATGTCAACTATCGGCGAAATGGCATAAGAAATCGTTCCGGAACTTTTTTGAATTTTTGTCCGTAAAACTTTTCGCCGTTAGTGTATATATATATATATAGATATATTTGGGGGCAAACAAATTACAGAGTACGCACAGTTGCATTACTCAACGTGCAGGTTGACCCTGCTGGTCCGGCTGTCAGGCCCGAGGCGACTCCGCCGATCCTAAATTATCGGTGAACAGTGCCGCGGTCGTATACAAGCACGTAGGTCGTAAAAGTACCAGTCCGTGCACATACACATAAACCGGGCTTCACCAAATCAGTTAAACTTATTCCAAATCACGAATTAGCCATTGTAGGAAATATTTTTGGGCGTTCTGCCCTTAAGATGGTATATATGTATACAGATGGAGAAACCGGGGACCTTTGCTGGTTCCCATGGTGTATAAAAGGACAATCGTATTTGCTCCCGGGGCTTGGTTTGTTGTAAATTCGTGTTTTTAATGGCCCCGCGCGGCTCCTAAGAATGGATACGCTCTCTCTCTTTCTCTCTCTCTCTCTCTCTCTCTCTCTCTCTCTCTCTCTCTCTCTCTCTCTCTCTCTCTCTCTCGGCTTGTTATAGACGTGCACCAACAACAAGAATAATAATAATACCAGTAATACCTGCGGGGAGAGGGACGTGAAGTTTTGCGCCAAACAATCAGATATAGACGGAATTCCGTTTGGACAATGCACTTGATCCCTCCTCCTTCGTCCTCCCTTCCCGTACTCCTCACGTGTTCAACCAGCGAGAGAGAGAGAGAGAAAGAGAGAGAGAGATGCGGGGTGCGTGCCGATCCTGCACATCTGGGGATTACCCCAAGTCCGAGCAAAGTGTGCACCGACACAAGCCGCCAATATATATAGGAAAAGGATATTTTGAATTCATTATATCCGCGCGATGTTGGCTATCAGCCCATCTCGCTCTCTTTTTAGCCTCGGCCTTAAATTTTCCCCCAAACGAATCCTTCATTCCCGAAAGCCTCAACTCACAATTCTCACCTTCGTCCGAACACTCTCTCTCCACCTCCTCGATGATTCGAGATGAAGGAAAAACTCGACTGAATTACCGAGAAAAGTAAAACGAATAGAAGTATAAAGATGGGAAAAAAACAGATACTAAAGACAGTCCGACACATGCGAATTTGTTTGGGTTTTTTTTGGGCTTCGACGCATCCGGATGACAAGAGCAGATTTACCAAAAAAAAATAGTGTACAGAATAAGATTGCCAGTGTATAGAGTATTATTGTGAATCCGCAGCCCTTCAGTGTCCTCTTCGTCGTATAGGCATATTTTGTTGTATTAATCTGCGTTATTATGATTTTAGACAATCATCTCGGGCGATTTGCGTGCAACTACGAGGGAGGACCGGGAGAGGGATATAGAGAGAGACAGAGAAAGAGAGAGAGAAGAAGAAGAGGCGCTTACTGCGTGCTCTTGAACAAGTTCCCTAAGTGCACCGTGCTTAGATATAAATTCATTAGTTAGAGCAATTAAGGTATACTACATTTAAAGAGAAAAACTTAGAAGACGGAAGGGCGAGGAGGGGGGGGGAGGGAGAGAATGAGAATGTTTGTTCGTTGCGTACTCTGGGACAGTAGTCCCCTAAGGGCACCCTGCGGAATAATGTATTAAACAAGCAACGAACACAATTTCGCGTATTAAAATTTATCAAATTCTTATCCTAAACCTATAACTAGAATTACCCTAAAGTATAAACTATGACTACAAACCATAAAGACAGAGAGAGAGAGAGAGAGATTGATTGATATATATATATCTATGCCTTAGTTTGGAACCTTGAGGCAATATAATACATGGTATGTACAGTTTGTTGAAAATCGTTTAGCTAAATGTAAGAATAAACATAATGTAAATGGTTATAAAATTAAAAATAATAATAATAATAATTATAATAATAGTGACAACGGTGAATATAATTATGATAATAATCATGGTAGTAGTAACTAGAAATAACAAAAATAAAAATAAAAATAAACGAGAAAATATGCGGTGTAGTGGTACTAATCTAAGTAGTGAACAATATGTCCTAAGGAAAAGTATATGAAGAAAAATAAAAAATAAAATATAAAATAAAATATAAAATATCGGAGTTATAAAGTAATGTTAGTAATTTAGAAAGACAAAAAAGCATAAAGTGGAGGTGCGGATGGAGATACGCAAGGATACTCATATGTGAGTGAGAGTGGCGGTTTGCTTAGTAGCTATCAACATCACGATCGAAAAGATGAGAGAATAATCTCGATTTAAAGATTTCTAGGGTTGGGGACGTTTTAATTGCTGAAGGAAGGGAATGCCAGAAAGAGAGAGAGAGAGAGAGAGAGAGAGAGAGAGAGAGAGAGAGAGAGTGAGTGAGTGAGTGAGTGAGTTAGTGAGTGAAAGGGAGGAAAAGGAATTGTAGCGGTGAATTTGGGGGTTAGAAAGAGAATTCTTGCTACATCTGCCGTGTGATCGACATTACACGTACTCATAAATATACGCCATATATATATAATGCATAACGAGATCCGATGCGCCGCATGGCTCGCTCTCGTTTCGCATTCCTATGGTGCAAGCCATCAGCGAAAAAGACCTCGCGCGTGTATGTATATATGTACGTATGTGTGTATATATATATGCGAGAAGAGAAATAACCGCAGCAACTCGTTCGTGCGCCCCGAAAGAGCAACAGCTCATGGATGTCCAGACTCTCTCTCTCTCTCTCTCTCTCTTTTTCTTGCTCCATGGCTGTGTCTATCGATGTTACTTGTGCATATATATGCACATGTACATATACACCTATACATATAATTTTGAGTATACATCACATACGTTTATATATATATATATATATATGTGTTTGCATGTATGTACGGATGTCGGAACCGCTCTTTCCGCAGCCAAAATTACGGTGCTCCGTCGAATATCCTTTGTGCATGGCCACGACCCGGCTAACCGAGCTACACGTTTCTCCTCATCTTTTGATTTTTTCTTTCTCTTTTCCCCGTCTTCCCTTTTTTCCTTCCTTTTTGCCCCATCGCCCCCCCCCCTGCCCTCCATGGCTCACCCTCTTACACAGCTGCCACCGTTGGTCGTTATTTCGCGAATATATATATATATATATGTCTGTGTGTGTGTATGTATATAATGCATTACAAAACGTAACCGAGCGTGACTCGATTCGGTTTCCGTCGATGATCGCGTCGGGGGGTCGGAACAAGCACTTCGTCTCTCCCTCTTCGAACGATCGCAAAACTCTTGAATTCCGTCTACGTACAAACTATAACGTTATAATAGGCATATATATGTGTGTGTGAAATTTGGGTGTATATATATATATATATATATATATATATATATATATATATATATATATATATATATGTAAACACAATATACAGGGCTCGAATTCTCCTCTCACTCTAGCCCAAAGTCTCCTCAACAAAACCCCAAAATCGAGGGAAAATCTGTCTCTCTCTTTCTTTTTGGTTGCCCGGTGCGATACGTCTCTATTAATAATACGGGCATTATTGTACGTATATATAAATAGGAGGGGAGGGGGGCTACGTCCATTGGACATTCGGAGAAGTGGAGAACCCGGTGAATCGATAATTGGGGGGTTCACTTTTTCGTCTCGTCGGTTCTGTCACGAGTACGCACTGATTTTTTTTTTGGCTTCCTATTTTTTCGTTGCATTTTTTTTCGATTCTTTACAATGGAAATTGGTTCTACATCAATTTATTGTAAAATTCTATGAATGAAATGTACATAAAATTGCGTGAAAATTCGATATATTTTGTATTTTTGTATTTATTACTTCCCAAGGGGAAGCCCTCATTGGGCTTTCACAGAATTCGTTAACATGAACTTATAACTTATAATTAGAAAATAACAATATCCGCAGCCGCCTTACCCCTTACTCTTCACTTACCAATTTTTCAAAACAATTTATATATATGCACAACTCTTTCCAGGGTTGCCCTGACTGCAGTAGAATTTCTAAATCTCCCGTTGTTTCATTCTCGTCCTTTCCTACCAAGCAGCTTTCTTACCCTCTCCGCGGTAGCTTCGCCTATCTTTCTCCTTCCCTCGCTTTACCACCTCGCTTTTTACAAAGGCTACACGGAGAGAATTAAATGTTAAAAATTAGCGTGCAGTAACGGTAACCAGATGACAACCCTGAAACTTCGCTTATTATTACTGAGTAAAACACAGATTTTCACGAAAATAAAATAAAATTTCTTCTTCAGATAGAAAATTTTACCAGATTTTCTAGTAAATTTTGTTGTGTAACAAAATACGCAAAACTTAAATTTAAAAAATATATAATATCAGCGAAATTTTACTGTGCATTTTATTATTATTTTATGCCTTTCAAAAATGTCTATAAAAAAGTATCGTCTTTATAACAGTTATTTTAAGATTTATTATAAAATTTAATGAGTGTTATAGGAAAATGTATTGTGCACTCGGTAAAAATTATCGTGCGCGCTACCCTTCTTGTATAGTAAAATTTTAGCTACGTATTTGAAATTTTCTGTAACGTGAGTTAAAAAAACTTGTCGCATACGAATTATTATGCTTTTCTCACTTGTCACCACATTGAAATATATCACGGTAATTTTTACCGTGAAATTCACGACAAAAATTACTTTTTAATTCTCTCCGTGTATATACATGCTGTTTCCTTAAATCCTTTTTCTTTCTCTCTGCCTACACTCCCACACCTCATTTTAGCCCATGTATCTTTGATTTCTCCTGGTATACCCCTATCCTGCCAATGGGTTTCCCTTCCTTGGTTTATTTTTCTTGTTTTGTAGTCCTTACAGCAATTGGACTTGCCCATATTGGCCTAGTTCTGCTGTACTTCTCGTTCCTTCTTTTTCGTGATCGCTCTACTAATTTTTAAAAATTCGATGTATAGATGGCATATTTTTTTTTATGGTGTATTAATTAGAAGTTTTTTGGTGTTTTTTTTAGCATTTTAATAGAATATATATATACAGGGTTGCCCGAGACGTGACGTCTAAAAGCAAAATGTGGTTGCCTCATATCAATACCTTTCCGAATCAGCCTCATCTATGTTCTACGATCTTTTTTACTTTTCGAGAAACAAAGCATTATTTTTATTTGTTGTCTATGTACTTTCCTTAATTTTTTTTACTTCTGTTATCGTTATAAAATGCACTGTTAAGTAATAAATAAACGACAAACTGACACATTAAAGTAAATGCCTTAAATTTTAATGAAATATTTTAAAAAATAGGTTTGAGAGGATCAATCACTAAAATACGAGACTGAGTTTGCATCGTTGGAATGCAACGAAAATTATTATTTTTCAATTGCTCGAATTTCTCGTGACGAATCTTCGTTACGAAAATCTATCAATTCAGAGATTTATTATTTTTATTTGCAAGAAAATCAGTTGTAAAATAATTTTAACGAGGAAATAAAAATATTAAAAATTATTTTTTGTTGCATTTCAACGATGCAAACTTCAAGACCATCACTAACATTCAGTTGATAACAAAAAAAATACTCTTACCAGTCTAAATAACTCCCCAATAGCTCTAGCAAACTTCTAAAAGGGAAGTACACACCCAAAAGAGAAAAAGATAAAAATAAAACCTATGCTACCGTAAAACTCGGAAAAAATACATTTCTATCGAAAAGTAAAAAATTATATTAGAACATAGATGTGGATGAGCCGGATAGGTATTGACACGAGGCATCAACATTTTCCTTTCGGACGTCACGTTTCAGGCCACCGTTAATATATTTTTAAAATTCTAATAAGTACACGACAAGACAAAAAATACTATATCCAAAATAAATATATCTCGCATGAAATTCGTATGCTCTCGTTTAAGTTTGCTGGTTGTCTAGTGGTCGAAAAAGCCGGCGAGTATAAATCCTCCAACGGGACAAAAAGCGGAGGCGAGTTGAACGTGTATCGCGAATCTCGGGACAGGGTGGGTTCCCGCGTTGTCCTTTTGGGCGAACGGGTAATAGTCATGAGCGTGGCACACAGGCGGTTAACCCCGCAGGGATTAGGGCTTCGCCACTTCGATGCCTATCAACCGCAGCTACGAGAATTCTTTGTTCCCAATGTGAGATCTTGATTACGAAGCGGGCGCGCATACTCCCGATTCATGAGCCACTGGTGTTCCCTTTTTTTTCGCGGTCTTGTGCTATTTTTCTTCAGGCACCCTTGGGCGTGAGAGTCTATTGGGTGAAGTAAAAAGTTCTGAGCGTTTTCCGCTAGATGTCTTGAGTGAGCCATATCTCACGATGTATACATCGCATCGAGTCATACTATACGGCGATTTAAAAGTGACATTACGCTTCAAAAAATTCGATACATTCTTCAGTACCACTACGACCAAGGTGAAAAGGCGGAGCAGGCGGCCAAAAATATTTGCGCGGTTTATGGACCCAATACAGTATCGAATGCAACAGCAAACAGTTCTTGTAATATGGACGTCGGGAATGAGGCACGCTCTGGTAGGCCAATCGTCGAAAATGTCGATAAAATCATGGCAATCGTCGAGTCGGACCGGCATGTGAGCACTTATTCCATTGCCCAGGAACTGAAGATTAGCCAGAAAACCGTTTGGAACCATTTGCATAAGGCTGGTCTCAAGAAGAAGCCCGATGTATGGGTGCCACACGAATTGACGCAAAAGAACTTTTTGGACCGAATTGATGCCTGCGATTCTTTGCTGAAACGTAACGAAATCGACCCATTTTTGAAGCGGATGGTGACTGGCAATGAAAAATGGGTCACATACGAGAACAACCGCCGAAAAAGATCGTAGTCCAATCGCGGTGAGCCGGCCCAAACGATCGCCAAGCCCGGATTAACGGCCAAGAAGGTTTTGCTGTGTTTGGTGGGTTTGGAAGCGAATCATCCACTATGAGCTGCTCCCATCGGGCCAAACACTCAATTCGGACCTCGACTGTCAACAACTGACCAGATTGAAGCAGGCGATCGACCAGAAGCGGCCAGAATTGGTCAATAGGAAGGGTTTTGTGTTCCATCAAGACAACGCGTGGCCGCACACATCTTTAACGACGCGCCAGAAGCTCCGAGAGCTTGGATGGGAGGTTCTATCGCATCCGACGTATAGTCCAGACCTGGCACCAAGCAATTATCACCTTTTCAAGCGTTTGCAAAATTTTCTTGATGGTACAAAACTGGCCTCAAGAGAGGCTTGTGAAAATGAGCTGGTCAAGTTTTTTACCAATAGGGACGAGGACTTCTACAATCGCGGAATTATGAAATTGCCTTCAGAATGGACGAACGAAGTTATCGAACAAAACGGCGCATATTTGATCTAAATCGGATAATCCTAACTATGTTCATTTCATCGTCGAAATAAAGCGAAAAACCGGTAAAGCGTAACCGGAAAAAAACTAGGTCTACAAATACTTTTTGGACCCAGTGTACATCCGCCTATTTTTGGCGGCACACAAGAAATACACGTACGGTACATCAGTGTGCCGCGGCACATCGGGTGAAATTTACTGCTCTATACGCTATAAAACTGTGCAATATAATAATCCTATTCTCGAAATTTTAAGCTCATGTAGATGCCTTAATACCTACTTATGATCGCACCAGAAAAAAGCCATAAAAATTCAATCAGATAACTATTTTGATACCGACCATCGTAATTACAGCCTGAAAATTAAAAGTCAAGATAGCCACTACAATTTTTTTATATTACTACGATATTTATATAGGGACAGAACATTTTGATAAAGTTTGGAGGTCGATCCTCAAATGTCATAAAATTCGTTTTTTTCACATATATCCCCCCCCCCCCCCAAAGTACCCCTTGACGCGACAACAATATCTTTCTCCTCTTGACGCGGAGAACGCGATAAACAATGTGTGTTCCGTTGAGACTCCCCCTCACAGATGTTTCCGGTTTCCGATTTCGCGCACGATCCGCAGAGTCCCCCTGGCCCTCCGCATCGATTCTCCTTGCTCTTTGCGGGCGACGGCGCGGCGAGCGGCTTAAGGGGGTGGTACACGCGTTTTCCTCTCGATATAAGACTTTTAGCCCAATATAAGGTCTTTTTTTTAATAGGATTGCTTCTTTCGCACTCTCTCTCTCTCTCTCTCTCTCTCTCTCTCTTATTTTACTTCTATTATTGTTACACTTTTCTTATTTATTTCAATTGTTCTATTTTTATTGCTCTGAATTATTATTTAATTATTATGGCTCTTATTTAATTTATCTTTAATTAGTTTTGAGATATATTTTATCCTGGCTTGTCTCAATTACTCTATTTTCTTTTAGTTCGAATTATTGTGTTACCTTTTCACCACCTTTTGTGAAATTGGCCGAAAGCATGCTAGAGCATAAATAAATCATCGTTTTATTTCGTTTCTTTTTTTCGCGCTCCCTCCCCCTCTCTCTCTCTATCTTTCTCTCTTTCTCTCTCTCTCTCTCTCTCTCTCTCTCTCTCTCTCTCTGCAAATGTATGTCCGTGAGCACTAAAAATTAACTGTTGAGTTTTCGAAAGTATTCTACACACACACACACACACACACACCCTTGACTCCGAATAGACGATATTTCAATCGTGTCTACGATGAAAGTCCATCGGGCGTTCGGTGGGGCGGGAGGGGGCAGTTCGAGAGTTTTCTCAAGTGGCACATTAGTCGAACGAGATTTGAGAGTATATGCGCACGTGTCTATGGTCGAGTGACGAGGGAGGCTGTTCGTTCCGGTGTGGTGTTGCGGGCAGGCGGCAAATAAGATTTCGAAGGCTGAGAGCGCACACCTGGAGGATGTGTCCGCGCTTGCCTCCCCCTACTGTATATACCCCCCTTAGAGGCCGAGACCCTTTTTTTCCTGCAAACTCTAGCTCCCCCCGCTAAACCTCTCAGTCATTCCCTCGTTGCCCGTTTGCCCCCTGCCACCCGCCTGCCATTCGCCCCCGCGGCAGCCGCACAAAACGGAAGTGTAAATAAAGCGGGCACGCGCGCGTACTGAGGCGGGGGCGTGTGTGTCGGATCTTCGAAGGGAAATCGTTGGCGCGCGCGCGTGCGTGTGTGTACACACACACACACACATGCATATACATATATAGTGTACGAAACGGCACTAGATTGCAGAGCTACTCGAATATGGCTCTCTTTGCCTCTATCTCTCTCTATTAATTCTATTTATATTAATGTTATTAATATTGTGTACACCTTTTCGTTCTTTGGCGTTATTATTAGTGACATGCTAATTTTATATTATTATCTTCATTGTAATCAATGCCTTTCAAGATTAATCAAGACATAATGAAGGCAAATAAATGAAATTAAATATCTCTCTCTCCCTCTCTGTCTAGCTATCTATATCTCTTCCTATTAGTTATATTTTCATTAACTTTAACATTATTGGTATGTTATTTGTGCATTATAATAATAATTATTATTGTTGTTTCGTTGTCGTCTTCGTTTTTTTATGCTCTTGTCCCAAGGCCTGCATTATTTTACTTCATTTGCCATATTATTTTTACAATTATTATATTGGGTGAAGTAAAAAGTTCTGAGCGTTTTCCGCTAGATGTCTATAGTGAGCCATATCTCACGATGTATACATCGCATCGGGTCACACTATACGGCGATTTAAAAGTGACATTACGCTTCAAAAAAAGTTCTTTGACCGTTTTGTGTTTGGTGAAGCCAGTTGTGTGTTACAGCGTTCCAAAATGGAGGTAAAAAAAGAGGAAATTCGATAGATTCTTCAGTACCACTACGACCAAGGTGAAAAGGCGGAGCAGGCGGCCAAAAAAATTTGTGCTGTTTATGGACCGAATACAGTTTCGAATGCAACAGCAAAGCGGTGGTTCCAACGATTCCGTTCTGGTAATATGGACGTCGAAGCTGAGGCACGCTCTGGTACGCCAATCGTCGAAAATGTCGATAAAATCATGGAAATCGTCGAGTCGGACCGGCGTGTGAGCACTTATTCCATTGCCCACGAACTAAAGATTAGCCAGAAAACCGTTTGGAACCATTTGCATAAGGCTGGTCTCAAGAAGCTCGATGTATGGGTACCATACGAATTGACGCAGAAGAACCTTTTGGACCGAATTGATGGCTGCGATTCTTTGCTGAAACGTAACGAAATAGACTCATTTTTTAAGCGGCTGGTGACTGGCGATGAAAAATGGGTCACATACGAGAACAACAGCCGAAAAAGATCGTGGTCCAATCGCGGTGAGCCGGCCCAAACGATCGCCAAGCCCGGATTAACGGCCAAAAAGGTTTTGCTATGTGTTTGGTGGGATTGGAAGGGAATCATTCACTATGAGCTGCTTCCATCGGGTCAAACACTCAATTCGGACCTCTACTGTCAACAACTGACCAGATTGAAGCAGGTGATCGATCAGAAGCGGCCAGAATTGGCCAATAGGAAGGGTGTTGTGTTCCATCAAGACAACGCCAGGCCGCACACATCTTTAACGACGCGCCAGAATCTCCGAGAGCTTGGATGGGAGGTTCTATCGCACCCGCCGTATAGTCCAGACCTGGCACCAAGCGATTATCACCTTTTCAAGCATTTGCAACATTTTCTTGATGGTACAAAACTGGCCTCAAGAGAGGCTTGTGAAAATGAGCTGGTCAAGTTTTTTTACCAATAGGGACGAGGACTTCTTCAATCGCGGAATTATGAAATTGCCTTCAAAATGGACCAAAGTTATTGAACAAAACGGCGCATATTTGATCTAAATCGCATAATCCTAACTATGTTAATTTCATCGTCGAAATAAAGCGAAAAAACGCTCAGAACTTTTTACTTCATCTAATATTTACGAAGTTATAGCACATAGTCTTATAGCACATCATCGTATTGAAACTTTAAACGCCATTATCCCGAAACTACATTTTCAAAAACTGCGCTCATATTATAGCTCAAAAAGTTATTGATCGATCTGGCTGAAATTTTGGGAGGTTTTTCACTATAATATTATCGAAAGGATATACCTAAAGTTTTAAGGTTACCGCGTAAATAAATTGCTTTTTGTGGGGTAAAAATTGTGGAGAAAATGGTCCAAAATATGAAAATTTGATTAAAAAGGCTACTTATTTTTTTATTTTATACTTTTTCATATTTTTATAGGTATATCCTTCCCCTACACATGTCAATAATCGAAAAATATTTTCGATTTCTGTTTCAGATCAATAGATAATTCAGCTTAAAGTTTTCTTTAAGGTTCAAACTATGAGAAAAAAATTAAAATAAAAAATCAATTTTTCGAAAGTTTCAGGGTGGTGTAACCCCTTAAAGTCCTTTATTTCCTCTTCGGACTTAGACAATACTTTTAGTTAAACTACCTACCTTGTCATTCCCTAATACGAATCCGCTCTTTTATGAAAAACCCTACTAGGGAATCCACAAATAAACCCTCGAAGGGCCCAAATTGTATTACTGATGGCCCGTCAATTTTTCGCACGGGCTACCGTCGTTTTTTATTTTCGCTTCCTCTCGCATTTGTTTTCTCGTTTACAATTTTTTCCAAATAGTTTCTCGAAGTGCTTGACAACTATTCATAGTTCAATCACAGGCTCTTTTTTCAGCACCATCGGTATCTTCCTGTTGATTTATTCTTCCTCTTTGTCTTCTAGCAATTTTTCCCGGTTTTGTGCTGTTTCTTTTTTAATTTTCTCCGTGGCTTTTTTGCACGTACATGTACTTAATTTTCTACTTCTTTTTTTACAAACTCTGCACTTGTTATCACTATAACCCTTATTTCCTTCTTTCCCCACATGTCCACATCTCAATATCGCCAAAGTTTCTTTTGTTTCTCCTATTATATTCAAATCCTCTAAATACTTTTTTGTCTCTATCTTTCTGCTTTTGTATTATGGGCAATAACGATGATTTTTCAATTTTGTTTCAATCCTATTGGATTTCTTAGTCGTATTCTGTTGTTCAACTCATTATTATTGTTATTATTATTATCATTATCATCGTCATAATTATTATTGTTATGTTGTTTCTATTAGTTTAAGGCTTAACAAAGACACAGTAAACTAAATCAAACGAAACCTCTCTCTCTCTCTCTCGCTCTCTGTGCCTGTCTCTCCTTCTCTCTCTCTCTCTCTCTCTCTCTCTCTCTCTTTCAGCATATATGTGCATATCATACATCGTGGAGGGTTAGCAGTCTCGAAAGAGAGAGAGAGACTGAGCAGACTGGCTTCTCTCTCAACGTTTGCCACGCGCCCCCGCCGCCACAAACTCGACACGAGCTCATCAGCTGCTTCCTGTTTCGCTCCACCTCACCCTCCTTCCCACCGCCTCCACTTCCCCAATAACGCACTACCGCCTCGGAATTCTCGCGTGCTTCTCGCGCGTCCGTACGTGGCTCGCATACACGTTCTTTTTTCATATCTTCTTCACCTACCTTACCCCGCTAACCGCCCCATCATCTTATCCGCTTCTTTGCTTCATTCCTACACGAGATTCATGCGATCGAGCAGTTTTTACTGCTCGCTCGTTTCCCTTGTAACCCGAAATTCGGAGATGAGATACATCAAGATCGGGGCGGGGTTCTTTGGTCGGAAGAGGGGGGGGGGGGGGACTGATGGAGACTGGAGACTGATGGGGTAGAGATGGCCCAAAGTTCGTGCTACAATTCCAGGAGCGGGGGGGGGGACGAGAGAAAGAGAGGCAGAGGAAAAGAATAAAATAATCTAAAGTATATATAGAATATCAAATACACACATATATATAACAGGATGGCCCGAAACGTGATGTCCAAAAGGAAAATCTAGATGCCTCGTATCAATACCTATCCGAATCATCCCTATCAATGTCCCACGATCTTTTTTACTTTTCGGAAAACAAACCATTTAAACAAATATTTTGTTCCCCTTTTCTTGTAGCATATAGGTTTTTATTTATTTTTCTCTTCTGTTCATGTACTTACCTCTTAAAAGTTTTTCGAAGCAATTGGGCGTCATTTAGACTGGTATAAGTATTTTTTTAATCATCTGAACCGTAGTGGAATCCTCTCAAACCTATTTTTTAAACTTTTCGTCAGAATGTAAGGCATTTAGATTAGTGGGCCAGTTTTTCATTCATTTATTGTTTAACATTGTACTTCATAACGATAAGTCAAGTAAAAAAAAATCGCGAGAAAAGTACATACACAAGAGAGAAAAATAAAAACAATGCTTTGTTTTTTCGAAAAGTAAAAAAGATCGTAGAACATAGGTGGGAATGATTCGGATAGGTATTGATACGAAGGCATCTAAATTTTCCTTTCGGATATGACTTTTCGAGCCACCCTGTGTATCTATCTAATATATATATATTAGATGAAGTAAAAAGTTCTGAGCCTTTTTTCGCTTTATTTCGACGATGAAATTAACATAGTTAGGATTATCCGATTTAGATCAAATATGCTCCGTTTTGTTCGATAACTTTTGTCCATTTTGAAGGCAATTTCATAATTCCGCGATTGAAGAAGTCCTTGTCCCTATTGGTAAAAAACTTGACCAGCTCATTTTCACAAGCTTCTCTTAAGGCCAGTTTTGTACCATCAAGAAAATTTTGCAAATGCTTGTAAAGGTTATAATCGCTTGGTGCCAGGTCTGAACTATACGGCGGGTGCGATAGAACCTCCCATCCAAGCTCTCGGAGCCTCTGGCGCGTCGTTAAAGATGTGTGCGGCCTGGCGTTGTTGGAACACAACAGCCTTCCTATTGGCCCATTCTGGCCGCTTCTGGTCGATCGCCTGCTTCAATCTGGTCAGTTGTTGACAGTAGAGGTCCGAATTGAGTGTTTGGCCCGATGGGAGCAGCTCATAGTGGATGATTCCCTTCCAATCCCACCAAACACACAGCAAAACCTTTTTGGCCGTTAATCCGAGCTTGGCGATCGTTTCGGCCGGCTCACCGCGATTGGACCACGATCTTTTTCGGCTGTTGTTCTCGTATGTGACCCATTTTTCATCGCCAGTCACCATCCGCTTAAAAAATGGGTCGATTTCGTTACGTTTCAGCAAAGAATCGCAGGCATCAATTCGGCCCAAAAGGTTCTTTTGCGTCAATTCGTGTTGGACCCATAAATCGAGCTTCTTCTTGAGACCAGCCTTATGCAAATGGTTCCAAACGGTTTTCCGACTAATCTTCAGTTCCTGGGCAATAGAATAAGTGCTCACATGCCGGTCCGACTCAACGATTTCCATGATTTTATCGACATTTTCGACGATTGGCCTACCAGAGTGTGCCTCATCTTCGACGTCAATATTACTAGAACGGAATCGTTGGAACCACCGCTTTGCTGTTGCATTCGATACTGTATTGGGTCCATAAAGAGCACAAATTTTTTTGGCCGCCTGCTCCGCCTTTTCACCTTGGTCGTAGTGGTACTGAAGAATGCATCGAATTTTCTCTTTTTTTACCTCCATTTTGGAACGCTGTAACACACAACTGGCTTTACCAAACACAAAAAACTGTCAAAGAACTTTTTTTGAAGCGTAATGTCACCTTCAAATGGCCGTATAGTATGACCCGATGCGATGTATACATCGTGAGATATAGCTCACTAAAGACATCTAGCGGAAAACGCTTAGAACTTTTTACTTCACCCAATATATATATATATATATAAATGGTAATGACTCTTTCGTTTTAGGGCGGGTTAACTCTTCATACACACACACACATCGACACATATATATATATATATATATATATATATACATATATATATATTGGGTGAAGTAAAAAGTTCTGAGCGTTTTCCGCTAGATGTCTTTAGTGAGCCATATCTCACGATGTATACATCGCATCGGGTCATACTATACGGCCATTTAAAGGTGACATTACGCTTCAAAAAAAGTTCTTTGACAGTTTTGTGTTTGGTAAAGCCAGTTGTGTGTTACAGCGTTCCAAAATGGAGGTAAAAAAAGAGAAAATTCGATGCATTCTTCAGTACCACTACGGCAGTACCACAATATATATATATATATATATATATATATATATATATATGTATGAATACGTCCTATATTTGTCGAGGTTATACATTATTTTCGTTTGAGCGTCGCGCGCTCGCGGGCGCGAGAAGACGATGATTATAATGCCGACTCCGGGTTATTCGTAGGTTTATTCAGTCGGGGCCGCGACGCGAGTAGGTGGTCGTGCGGGATGCTGAGAGAGAGAGAGCAAAAGCAAGAGAGAGAGTGAGAGAGAGCGAGAAACTCTCGTTTCTCTCGCCACGATGCCTAGGTGTGGTCACAACGGGCCAGCGGAGCCCAGGACCACCCTCAGATCAACCGGCGAGCACCACTTTTTATCTCTTATACACACGCACGTATATATATATATATATATATTTCAGAGATATTTCTTTTGTATATTTAATATATATATATAGACATATACGGACTACAATTCGAACGCGTTGTCCAAATCTCGCGTTGCTTCCCACAGGGAATCAGCGTCATTTATAACACACTCCACTCGAAATATCCCACACTTGTATATATATATATATATATATATATATATTTCGATTGATCCATCAACATATTTTAGTTGGTGGAATTTTGTTCGGTGCGAAGACGGGAATTTTATTTTGTCAAATTCTACAAGTTTTTCTGTGTAACGGAATTTTTTTGTCGTAACTTGAAAGTTACACACACAATTGATATACGCATTGAATAATATATGTGCATAGTCGAAATAAAATAATAATACGAGTAATAGAATGAAGAAATGCCATGAATTATATTTTCATTAAAATTAACAATAGATAAAAAATGTATTGAATATTAGGCTAAACTTACATAAAAAATATTACATAAAAAAATAAATATAGGTACCTACATATGATTAATGGAATGGAGAAATTTCATTAATTATATTTTTGTTGTAATTAAAATCACATAAAAATGTATTGAATATTACACTAAAATTACATTATAGTAGTAGTAGTATTCCTTATGTACCTTTCTTAAGGGTGTTTACCCACATGCTTTTCCCCTCCCATACACATGAATTTTTTTACATTGGTTTTCTTATATTTAACCTAGTTACTAAGTTCTCAAATTGTCCGATGAAATCGCATAATAGCTTCGCTGCGGTTACATTTTCAGTTGCGCTTCTATTTTGCGATCCATTTTTAACCCCCTGCTATTTTGCAACCGCACTGCTCCAGTCAATTTACTTTTTCTTGATTCAGTTTTCCCTTGACTTCCATACGCTTACAAAGACGTCAAGTTTTCAAATGCCTGCTCGCATATTCTACATTTGGCGTCTCTAAATACCCTTTTCCCCGTCTTTTCGGACATTACCACATTACCACTTTTCGGACACTAAAAGAAACGTGAGCCTCGCTCACGTTTCTTTTAATTCTCCGCGAAGCATCTTGTCTTAATATTTTTCCATGCGTACACCTGTTTCCCTATGTTAATATTCCTTGCAGTATGTTGACCTATCGATTTTGCTCCAATCGTATTGAATTTCTTGTTTAATTTTAATTTTGATGTCTCTTTCTATTTTTCTTTCCAGCTCCCTTACATTTCTATTGCTTCTTTTATTTCTCTACCCCATTCTGGTGGGTTATCATTGATAATTGCTCTTACTTCTTCCCTTAGGCATTTTCAATGAAATTATATTAAAAATATTACATCAAAATTAAATGAAATAGAAATACAATTAATGAAATTAAAAAAAACACACACACACACATAATTGATAAATAAATTAAATAATGTTTATGCACAGTTAAAATAAAACAAAAATATAGTCGAAGTATACAGATTCAATTGAAGAAATTAAATACAGTAGAGCGTCGATTATCCGAATCAATTGGGCCCGGGCGCCTTTCAGATAATCGAAAATTCGGATAACCTAACAGCAATATTCCCTGGGCGAAAAAAAAACGTTGATTCTTTCAATGTGATAAAATATATATATTTAAAAATACAATGAAAATTCATATGTTAATAATACAAGTACATTTTTGGCGAACTGCAAATAACCATTGTATAATTTTACGATATTAAACGAAGTTAAATATGTATCCAAAAATAATCAACATTCGTACATCTTTGGGTTCTTATCTATTTATTTTTGAAAAAGTCGACGATTTTCTTCTGCTTCACAAGCTCCTTTCTTTGCTGTCAAATCTCGCAATCGTTTTAGAAGAAGAAGTTGCATTGAACAACATTCAGGCTGCGTTTCGTACCATTCCATTGCCGCAATATATGGGGCGTAATCGTTCGAATAACTGAACATTCGGATGAACAAAATTATTGTTCAGATAATTGATATTTTGGATAAGCCAAATCGCCATTCGGATAATTGACGTTTCGTATAACTGATGTTCGGATAATCGACGCTCTACTGTATCTATATCTATATTTACTTCTTTCCTTTTCCCTTTCTTCTCTATTCTTATTATTGTATTTTTGGGCAAACTTTTTCTTCTCTTTTAACACAGTTAATGTCAAACAAAATTATTTATCGTTACGTTCGCAAGGTATATAATTTGTTTCATTAATAAAAACATGTTTGTATTTTTACATATATACATTTTTCAACCAAAGAAAAATAAAAGTTACGTGCCAATTTACTGAGAACTCGAAGAATGCCGAAAAAAAAAAATAGAACGAGTAGATCCCATACTGTCAAGACGCCTCTCAAAAGCTCTCGAGCTCTGTATGCACGTCAGTTCATTCTCTTCCGTGCGTCTGCATATATATATATATACAAAGACGAAGGTTTAGACACGCATTTCACCGGCTGTCGATATAAAGGGACAAGAGTGAGTGGGAGAGAGAGGGGCGGGAGGAGGGGGGGGGGGGGGGGGGGGGGGATCGACAGAGCACGAAGAAACGAAATTTATACTGTGAACAGATGAATAATTGAATGAAAGAGAACCGATACAGTTGGGCGCGCGCTCGAATGCGCGCCGTTGTTTTTTTTTTTTTTTACGATAATTTAAAGAAAGAAAAAACGTAAAAGAGAGTCCGGCGCGCACATGTCGCGACGAACTTATGGCGGGCTCTGCGCGGTTCGTGCATTTATCGGCTCTCGCCCGAGATGTTGTATACAAGACAGAGAGCGAGAGAGAGAGAGAGAGAGAGAGAGAGAGAGAGACTACGGGGTGTGCACAGGTGGCGTGCGCGCGCGCGCTTGCTCACTCGCGTCAAACTATCCAAAGAGACGCACGTGCTGTGCGCACGTCTCGAGACAGCAGCAGCAGCAGGTGGTACATAACCCAACGCCGATACGCCTGTAACACGGACGGCCGTCTGTCTCGTCTTGCCTTTTTTTTTTGCGCTTTATGCTCGTCTTGTTTTTATTTTCAACCCCCCTCCCTTGGCGGTCTTCCGTCAATGTGCGAATATATATATTGATTCGGAACTATTAGAGTTCCCTGTGGTGAGCACACAGGGTATGGCGGCAGCGAAACACTTTTTTTTTTAAATGTTGCGCGACAAAAATTGGCCGTGATAGTCGCGTCGAATGTCCGACGCCGAGTGACCAATGACATGAGCTTTGAAGTTTGCATCGTTGGAATGCAATGAAAATTAATATTACTGAATTTCCATTCATTACTTTTGGCAGATTTTGTCAACGGAAGATCCTTTTAAGTATTGTTAAAGATATTTATTCAACGATCTATAACAAAATCTATATCAGCCCGTGCATTGGTCTATGGTTAGCGCACTGGCCAGCGGAGTCGCGAGGTCGCGGGTTCGAATCCCAGTCGCCGTTACTTTCGTCGTGAAATGTTTTTCTTCGACATTTACTCGGCAAAAGGCGACTAGTTCCGTGACTGGGAGGCGAACTTGGGAGACCGGCTGTATCGGTATAGGTTTTCCGCAGTTTCTCTATGCCCATGGCAGACATGCCATGATGAATACGATACAGAGGGGAAAGTCGGCTGCGGCCGCAAGGTGGGGGAGAATTGTGGAATAACAAAAAAATATACAGTGTAGAGAGGAGCGATTTACAACAGTGGAACGAGGTATAACAGTGGAGCCTTGTAAAAAGCCGAAAAGGCAATACAAGTAAAACTTTTTTAAAAAATCTATATTAAAATAAAAAACAGATCTTCTCCAATAATAAACATAAGGGCAATTAAATGTATAAAAGTGCTTTCGTTGCGTTTTAATCATCGCAAACTTCAACACTATACAATGGAACCAGTAGTTTCGATTTTTTTTTATTCTTCTAGTATTAAATAACAAACGAATATTATTTAATCGTATTATGGATTTGCAAAGCGAGTCTCTGTGTTCATTATTTTTAAGGAGAAAAAAAAATTTTAGCAAAAAAACTATTCACTTGTGCGGAAGTGGATTCGAAGCCGCGCTCGATTCGGCTTGGGAGATCCGTACGTGAGCAGCTATCGTGATGTTGTTTACTACTTGGACTTTTAACGCGAATATCTCGGCTAATTTTTGTCGCGTGTGTGTGTGTGTGTGTGTGCGCGCGCGCGCGCGCGTATACACACACACACACACACACACACATATATATATATATATATACAGGGTGTCCCTCTTATCTCTGCCACCCGAAATAACTCGGTAATTATCGACGTCACAAAAATATGTTCCAGGCAAAAGTTGTACGGTGAAGCAAGAAAAAATTCCACAAGAGTGTTGTCGATGACCACGATCTCCGATATCTCTCATTTCAAGCTAATTTCGAACACCTATTAAAATGAAATACAAATCTAAATATCTCGGATCACTACCAAATATTTGGTCGTGATCCGAGATATTTAGATTTGTATCATCGATACTGACCTTGAACGACTTTGACCCCCTAATGTTTTTTATGTGGCTTGAGGTGATCCACAAGATGGTTGAAAAAAAAATGTACCATTCCATTTAAAAAAGTGGAGGTGACCTTTACTGTGCGTCAGCGCCTCCACCGAAATAAAAAAAATTGATCGCTTTTGATGGCCCCCTTCACACCGTACAACTTTTGTCTGGAACACTTTTTGTGACGTCGATAATTACCGAGGTATTTCGGGTGGCAGAGATACGAGGGACACCCTGTATATATAAATTCACGTACGGACAATTTTGATGGTGGAAAAGACCGAGAATTTTTTTTAAAGTATACAAATATTTTATAGCCACATGGTGTGTGTGTGTGTGTGTGTGTGTGTGTGTGTGTGTGTGTGTGTGTGTGTGTGTGTGTGTGTGTGTGTGTGTGTGTGTCCACAAGAGAGCAACATCCACAAATAAGAAACCCGATTATTAGATCCAATATCGAGCCATTGACGATGGGGCGAGGCGCGGGAGGTTCTCATTTGAATAGATTTGTATGTGCATACACAAATTGGTACGATCCCTCGTCCAAAAAAAAGCATCTCCGTTCAGGCGCCATTGTTTCCATTATGTACTCACTAACAATGTGAAACGCGCGAAATGAATGGATGCGTACATTCCGCGCTTTTCGATATTCTCTCTCTCTCTCTCTCTCTCTCTCTCTCTCTCTGGCCTGTTTTATTATTACTTTTTATTGAGATACAGGGATTGAGCGAGTGTAAAAGTGAGGGCGCTATACCGCGGGTTTGCGAAATATCATTTCCGGTACCAACCAACAAGAAAGAGAGAGAGAGAGAGAGAGAGAGAGAGAGAGAGAGGGACCGGATATTTGTCATCGGAACTCACGTGCGGAGGCGCTTCGACGCCGGAAATCCGGCAAGCGCGTTACACGAATCATAATTCTTTTTTTGTATCTTCTTCTACTATCCTCTGCACGGCCCATACCGCGCTCGCTCACTGTTTTTTGGTCCTCCTCATTCACGAATCTCTTCGAATGAACGAACCATAATAATAATAATATTAATAATAATAAATAAATAAAAATCGTCATTCAGAGTTCCCCACGACAGATTCGCGGGGCTCTTTGTTCGCCGATTCGAAAAAAAAGAAAGATTGACTCACGCGTATGCGTCTTTTCCTGTTCTCGGTTTGTCGCCAAGTTTGAGCAAGAAGAAGAGAGAAAGAGAGAGAGGGATAGACAAAGAGAGAGAGAGAGAGAGAGAGAGAGAGAGAGAGAGAGAGAGAGAGAGAGAGAGAGAGAGAGAGAGAGAGAGAGAGAGAGAGAGAGAGAGAGAGAGAGAGAGAGAGAGAGTGCGAGGGGCAGAAAGAGAGAGACGTTTATTTCGTGCTCTGGAACAGACGACTAAGATCACCGTGCACAGTTTTGTGGCTACATAGCTCGGCTAGTATATAGATAATTATATATTTAATGAATAATGTATATATTATAATTGGATAATATGCGTTTGGGGTTCGGCTCCAGCGGTACTTCGAGTTTAGCAGCGTTGTGCATGTCCAATACTCGGAGCGGTGGCCGCTTACCCGTGCACCACCAGCTGGCGCATCAACCAGTCAACGGAAGGCCATTACTTCTGATACCTTGGTGTAGATACTTTAATAAATGTCCGTGCACTAGAGAATCAGAAGAATATGGGGCCATCTATACCGGTATGGGTTTTCCACGGTTGCCCGTACCCTCGGCAAACGCGGTTTAGTATAGCTTGAGACGGCTGTGGATGCAACGGAATTTAGGTTAGTTTAGCGAAACGCAGGTAGGGAATGGTAGGAAAAGGTTAAATTGGGAAGGGTACAACCTAAAAACTCGCAAGGGTATAACTTTGGAACTCTGGAAAGAAAACATTGATAATAGGAGAAAATAGGTTTAGAATGTAAGAAATACAAGAGAGAAGGAGAGAGATTCTCTTTTTTTTGCCCCAATTACCAACCTGATTTATGTGTAAAATTACAGTAAATAAAAGAACTCAGGACGAGTCTTAAGGCTTTGGGCCACTCTAGGATTTTCCAAAAAACAATTTTTTTTTGTTAAAAATGTACCTTAGTATCTATAAAATTATATTCCAAAAGATTATGGGTGTGAAAAATCTCCGAGTACTCGATTTTCGAATTCTAGCGCAACCCCTCTTGATTCATGTCGTGACTTTCTACTAATTTTAAACGCCTTTATCTCGAAACTACATTTTTCAAGTCGGCCGGACTCATAAGTCAAACAAATTTCAACCGATTCACTCGAAATTTTAATTGTATATTTAGAATTACATTTTCTGAGGCCCTACGTAGGATTTTCAAAATTATATTGCATAGTTCCTTTTTTATAAACAATTTTCTGACGATTTTCTCATGGCATTTTATAATTTTTGTTTTAGAAATGCGCCATTTTGACAAAAAACAATATATCAAAAAAATCCTACATACTTCTATAGCTATTCTTATATATAATTGAAAAAAACTTTAGTATCTCATCATAACTCAAAAATTATAGGAGCTGTTGGTCCGGCCTTTGACCTTCCCGAAATAAAGGCGTCATCGGAAAAATGCTGCACAGTCGCCATTTTTACATGTATCGCTGTGGAAAATAATTTTGTATAGTCAATTACGCGTAAAATAAAACCCTGATTTTGTAATTCCGACTTATTTTATGGTTTCGCTGAAAAAAAAATCACAAAATGTGCCCTTTTTGGCCTCTAGAGTGGCCTAAGGCCTTAACGAAGTACGACTACTCCCTCGAGTCAACAAAGAGACTAAATTTATGTTATCCCACGGGTCTTCTGATTTATGTTAACTTATGTTAAATATTCGTATTGTCAATCCCCAAGTGCCAAATTTGTGGTAAATATTTTATTTATTGCATTTTTACTAACAAAAACTGAAAAATTAGGTCGTCAACGACTCTGGAGTCTTCACGACGATTTCCAAGCAGTAGAAAGATTCTGTAACAAGGTAACGACCCCGATTTCGTTATCGTTAGCTAACGACAGCCAGTAAGAGGCTCTTTTTCTTCTGATCGTGCATGCGATTAGTTGTCGCTAGCTAGCGATAATGAAAACTGTCGCTACCGAGTTACAGAATCTCGCTACAGAGTTAAGTTATGCTCGCCAAACGAATCAGCTGTTACGCCCGACGTTGACAAGTCTATGGGTACTATTACGTCATTATGATAATATTCAACCGGAAGTTGAAAGCGTTTTATAATGTAGTGCTTGAACTACATGGTGAAGTTCGAATTTTCAATTTTTTACAATATCTATTATGTCTAATTTATAAAATTTCAGTTTTCCAACGAACTTAGTTCGATATGTGAGCAGCAAAACCGTGATCACCGCACTTCCGGTCGACCGTCTCCATCAGACGACGTGCTTCACTAGCTTAAAATGCTCGACTTTGCAATTTTATCACGAAAATACTGAATGGTCAATATAGCTCAAACTTTTCCATAGGGTGCATAACGTATTCGTCAAAATCATATAAAAATGTCAGGCCCGAAAGTTGAATTCAGCTCCATGATCGTTCCTTCTTAACGTTCGTTTGGAACTTGTCCTAGAGAACGCTCGTATTACAATTCGCCACTTTTTAGAATCATTATTTATAAATATATATATAATTCACATCTATATATAATAATAATCATCATTATAATCATTACTATTGACCTAAAAATCGACCACTATTTTTGTTACTGAAATACACCGATTTAAAATACAATTTTATCGTCAAAGAAGACATTCTTCTGAAAAAAGTCATGTGTGTGTGTGTGTAATTGATCTCGCTTGCGTACGTGGTAACTGTTCTTCGGTGCCCGTACGAATGTACATATATAGGTATATACTCCTGTATGCACGAATATATATATATATATTTATATATGTGTGTGTTTGTGGGTGCGTGTATGTTAGGCCTAGTATAGGCGGGAACGATGGGAGCGTGCGAGTAGACTCTATGCTCGTTGATCTCGCGTGGGTAGGACCGGAACCGCGGCATGATTCACCGAGGCGTCGCGAGCTCCGGTACCACTCGGTCCTCCTTGGAGCCGCGCTATCACGGCATATATACACACACACACACACACATATATATAAAATGAAAAATTTAAATTCTGCATTTCATATAATACTTTAGTATTATATGTATAAATACTTATATATACATAAAATTAAAAGATTTGGATATAAAAAAAAATATATGAATATTTTTTTTCCATCTCCGGATTGTTTAGAATTCATTATTATTCTAGTAGATCTTTTATTGCGCGTACACCCTGCGGGTTTTTTACATGTCCTAATTCATTATTATTCTTAGATATATATATATATATGTATTGGGTGAAGTAAAAAGTTCTGAGCGTTTTCCGCTAGATGTCTTTAGTGAGCCATATCTCACGATGTATATATCGCATCGGGTCATACTATACGGCGATTTGAAGGTGACATTACGCTTCAAAAAAAGTTTTTTGACAGTTTTGTGTTTGGTGAAGCCAGTTGTTTGTTACAGCGTTCCAAAATGGAGGTAAAAAGAGAGAAAATTCGATACATTCTTCAGTACCACTACGACCAAGGTGAAAAGACGCATCAGGCGGCCAAAAAAATTTGTGCTGTTTATGGACCCAATACAGTATTGAATGCAACAGCAAAGCGGTGGTTCCAACGATTCCGTTCTGGTAATATGGACGTCGAAGATGAGGCACGCTCTGGTAGGCCAATCGCCGAAAATGTCGATAAAATCATGGAAATCGTCGAGTCGGACCGGCATGTGAGCACTTATTCCATTGCCCAGGAACTGAAGATTAGCCGAATAACCGTTTGGAACCATTTGCATAAGGCTGGTCTCAAGAAGAAGCTCGATGTATGGGTGCCACACGAATTGACGCAAAAGAACCTTTTGGACCGAATTGATGCCTGCGATTCTTTGCTAAAACGTAACGAAATCGACCCATTATTGAAGCGGATGGTGACTGGCGATGAAAAATGGGTCACATACGAGAACAACAGCCGAAAAAGATCGTGGTCCAATCGCGGTGGGCCGGCCCAAACGATCGCCAAGCCCGGATTAACGGCCAAGAAGGTTTTGCTGTGTGTTTGGTGGGATTGGAAGGGAATCATCCACTATGAGCTGCTCCCATCGGGCCAAACACTCAATTCGGACCTCTACTGTCAACAACTGACCAGGTTGAAGCAGGCGATCGACCAGAAGCGGCCAAAATGGGCCAATAGGAAGGGTGTCGCGTTCCATCAAGACAACGCCAGGCCGCACACATCTTTAACGACGCGCCAGAGACTCCGAGAGCTTGGATGGGAGGTTCTATCGCACCCGCCGTATAGTTCAGACCTGGCACCAAGCGATTATAACCTTTTCAAGCATTTGCAAAATTTTCTTGATGGTACAAAACTGGCCTCAAGAGAGGCTTGTGAAAATGAGCTGGTCAAGTTTTTTACAAATAGAGACGAGGCCTTCTTCAATCGCGGAATTATGAAATTGCCTTCAAAATGGACAAAATTTATCGAACAAAACGGCGCATATTTGATCTAAATCGGATAATCCTAAGTATGTTAATTTCATCGTCGAAATAAAGCGAAAAAACGCTTAGAACTTTTTACTACACGTAATATATATATGGAAGAGTACATTTTGGACCCGTTATATCTATGCAACGTTGACTACTAACACATCTGGCTATTTACAAGCCGCCCTTTCAAATGTTCATTTCAAACGAATCATTGATTTTGGGCCACAGGACGACCCCTTGCGCAAATGCGGAATCGAATTTATCGAAAGGTGAATTTTGAAGACATCGGAGTTTGCATGATGCGCTGAGTATGGATACAATTGGCTACTAAGGGGACGCTCCTCGAAGTCGAGCGCTTTAAAGTCACATACACATATATATATATACCGCCAGAAGGCCCACAACGAGATGAGACAATGGCGGGCGTGGGCAGAGGCATGGAAAAGCCGTTGGCGTCGTGCTTGCGCGCACAAGCGCACAATACGCGCGATGCGTGCGCGCGCGGCTCATATACGGCGATCGCTCTTCTCACTGACTCCATACGAACTCTCGTTCGCTCCCACATCCGGATTTCTCGTTAGCTCTGTTCTCATCGCGAATGTAGATATATATATATATATATATGTATGTATGTATGTATGTATGTATGTATACATATACAGGGTGTCCTGTAATACCACGTCACACTTAAGGGGGTTCTAGATTAGGTCATGACCTACTAGAATATCAATATTTGCCCCGAGTAAAAAGTCCACCGTTTTTTAACCAGATTTTTCGGACTTTCTTAAAATTTTATAAAATCAAATGTTTTTTTCGACAAATGAACTTTTTTGCAATCCTTGACGGTATCAAAATAGTCTCGAATAGTTGCTTCCTCTTAAAGACGTCTTAGGGATATTATTTTCATTGTGTAATAATCTATAAACGAACTTTTTCATTTGCATACCCCTCAAATTTTTTTGGAACCGTTTTGTATGCAATACAGGGAGAGAGAGCGAAAGAGAGTGTGTGTGTGTGTATTCCGATACCTAGAAATTGTACAAAAAAGCTCATATTTGTCGGAAACGAAGAAAAAAAATCGTCCAAGGGATTTAACGAACAAAAAAAGAATATCCAAAAATGTCAAAAATTCGTTTAAAAAAATCGTTCGAGGGATTTTATGAATTAAAAAAAAACGTAAAAAAACGTCGAAATTGCTTTTTCCTCAGGGAAAATTTGGATATTTTATTGGGTCATGTTTAATTCTCAAGCACGACCTTAAGGTATAACGTGATATTTACGGGACACCCTGTACATGTACACCGCACCACATCCACTTACCCCGATCGCTCGTCGTGTACTGCCCTATCCTCGCTCTATTATAGCGGGGCTCGCGGATATATACACGTAAGCAAAAGTTCTCTACGCTGCCGCCTCCTCCACCTTCCTTTCCTCCCCGTACCGCTTTGCTCCACGGTTTCTTCCTCTAATGAAACGCACACACGAGCGATGCTTGATGCGTGCTGGCGAACACACGAGCGCCACGTCTAACCGATCGTTTCCGGTCTGCCTCCTACATACGATCCAATCTAGTCTGCATGTAATGCCCGCGCGCTCCTGTGTGCGACGTGCCGCCGTGTAACTATTCGCCGTTCTGCGTGGCATATATATATATATATATATATATATATATATATATATATATATATATATATATATATATATATATATATATATACATAACTGGCACTGGTGGACGGGCGATCGGGGTTCGGCTTCGGCAGTCCTTCGAGTTAAGCAGCGTTGTGCATGGCCGATACTTGGAGCGGTGACCGCTTAGCCGTGCACCGGCTATGGCGATCAACCAGTCAGCGAAAAGCCAATACTTCTTATACCTTTGTGTAGCTACTTGAGTAAAACAAAGTATGTGCACCAGAGAACCAGAAGAATCCCGAGTAAAAATTTACCGGACTAGAAATTTTGCTACGGGACTGACTAGGGCCGGATCCGGCATCCGTATCCCGTACTACGGCACTGAACAGGCGGCCGGATCAGGGCTTTATCAGGCGTGTAACGCTTTTTGGCATCCGACCCGGATCCGGCTGCCGTTTACGCCTGAAATTAAAAGTAAAAAAAGCAAACAATGATGAATAAAAATATTTTGGTAGTATTTTTCGTTTCCATATGCTTTACTTATTATATTGCTGCATATATGATAATTGGATTAAAACGTGTTCTGCCGCATTAAAGTTTTTTGTCTAGCCTCGGTTTCGAACCTACGTCTTCTAAATCTAGAGCTGAACGCGCTACCTACTTAGCCATCCTAACATTTGTAGGAATTCTCTTTTTTTCGTTGCTTATATTATCATCATTTCAAAAAATGCCAATACTTTTTTATGGCGTTGAAGTTAGCATCGAAGTTAGCAATGCAACGAAAATTAATACTTTTTGACCGCTGAATTTCTTTTTGCCTGATTAGGCACTAAAAATAATCCACACGTTTTTAAGTATTCTTATTAGAGTTTTACGACTTCAATTTACAAAAAAAAGGCTTTTGATCATGATCAGAATAAACGAATGAAAAATGAACAAAAAAATCGCTGCATTCCACCGATGCAAAATTCAACGTTATTTTGATTCTTTTTTTAAAGAATTTTTTTTAAAGAACTGAAAAAAGGGGAATTTGGTATTTATAAATGTATAATAATTTCGATAACAATAATAAACTCACTTATATTTTTATTTTTATCTATCTCAATTCTCTAGATTTGATCTAGATTGCCAATTGCCAATATAGGCAATCTCAATACTCAAGATTTGCAGGCAATTCCCCGCTTGGCTCTAAAAATACCATTACAAAAATAATAGATATTATGCATATTAATAAATAATAATAGATATTGTTAATTTTTAAAGTAAAGAATATATAAATTAAAATGTATATGTATATATATATACACACCTAGTACGAGTGAAGAATTTACTTCTGTTAGCCGTTGTTTTTTTCATTCTGCGTGTACAGCACGCCACTTTCGCACCCGTAAGTGTCCCAATAATTGTTTTCGGGACTCTTTTTGATCCATTTCGCACTATTACTTCAGCCAGGAAATTGGAAAAACGCATATATCCGCGTGCATACACCGCCAAGACTCTCAAATATGGCAGCTTCAACACGGGACAGATCAAGCTGCAGTCCGGAATGCCGTAGTACGGCACGCCTGATCAGGGCCGGATGTCCACCGGATCAGTGGAACCGTAGTACGGCCGTAAAAAGGCACCTTGATCGGGTAGTAAGGTAGCCTGTGCGGCGCCGTAACAAGGCGTCCATGGACGCCGAGTCTGATCAGGCGTGCCGTACTACGGCATTCCAGACTGCAGCCTGATCGGGGCCTGATCAGTCTTCAGGCTGCCGGATCAAAATTTCTAATCGGGTAGTTACGGGGCAGACTAGAGCCGGATCCGGCATGCCGTATACCGTACTACGGCACTGTCAAGGCTGCCGGATCAGGACTTTACTAGGCGTGAAACCGTTTTTGGCATTCGGCCTTGAAGCAGATGCCGGTTACGGACCTGATCAGTACACTCTTTAGGCGCTGATCTGGTTGCCGTATCTATGCCTGAAATCAAAAATTGAATCATCAACAAATGATGAATAAAAAGAATGATTGTATTATTTTTTGTTTCCATATATCATTTCCATATGTTTCCATATATTTCCATATTCCATATTTCCATATATGCTTTACTTGTTTTTCCTGAATATATGAGAATTGGATTAAATCGTGTCTTGCCTCGTTTAAGTTTTTGTCTAGCCGAGGGATTTGAACCTACTCCGCCTTCTAATTCTAAAGCTAAGCGCGCTACCTACTTAGCCATCCCAACAATTGTACAAACCTGCTTTTTTTCGTTGCTTATTTATATCATTCTAAAGAATGTCATTAATTTTTTTTTTTATAACCTTTTTCCCTGAAACTTAAAAAAAAATCGCGAAATGAAGTAAAAAAGGGGAATCGGGACTTATAAAAACTCATAATAATAAGTTCACTTGTAATGTATTTTAATTTTTATATTTAGCTATTACAGTCGTGACATTTGGTTGAACTTTGGTTCTTGGATTAATAATAATTTAAGTTACACTTTATTAAATAGTATAACTTTTGTCCTTAATCTATTCCTTGTCTGTCTTCGCCGTCGGCAGCCTCAACGAGGAGCTAACAGCTATCAGGCTGCGGTCCAGATACCGTAGTAAGGCACGCCTGATCGGTGCCGTATGTCCACCGGATAAGAGGAACGAGTAAAAACGTACCCTGATCAGGTTGAAGTAAAGTAGTCTTCTCACTCCAGTACTACGGATTCACTGATCTGGTCGACATCCGGCACAGATCAGGCGTGCCATAACACGGCGTTCATGGCGACCATGTTACGGCGGCATACAGGCTACCACATTTCAGCCTGTTCAGGATGCTTTCTCACTCTCATACTACGGTTCCACTGATTCAGTGAACATCCGGCACTGATCAGGCGTGCTTTACAACGGTATTCCGGATCGCAGCTTGATGGCGGCCTGATCAATATTCAAGCTGCCGAATCAAAAATTTCTAGTCGGATACTTGTGTAGCTCATACGTCGTATTTTTCTATAATGGTAATATCAATTTTTCGTTATAATGATGTGATTTTTTAAATCAAAATAGAACATTTTTAATAATATTATTTCGAAGGTTTAACAATTTTACATATAACATTTCTTGTACACTAGCATAATACGAATATGATACGTGGCTATTTTATAAATTATTTCGTTTATTCATTTTTTTTTGTACAATTGATTAAGGGAACGAATATGATAAAAGTATTGTTTGAATTTCAACAAGTAATTATTATTTTTCAGGCCAACCATAATTTTTTTTATAAGGGATAACAAGCAACAATGTTTTCGAGGAGATTTTTAATTATTTGGCGTACTTTTCTAATTTTTTAAAAGTTTTTACAAGATATATATATATATATATATATATATATATATATACGTGACAAAGTCGAATCTAGTTTCCGCATCCATAATTACAACTCCGTTGCGACGAAGATAAATGGCGCCTTTGTTCCAATAACTTTCTACGCGTTTCCACGGGGGCAACGTTTAAAGTATACGGAGCGATTTGAAGTGTTGCATCCTGTTTCACACGGGCACGAACGATTGTGTGTGTATATATATATATATATATATATAATATATATTATATACCATTAGAGCGGTACAACGCACTTTTCCTCGGCGACTTCTCGCCAACGCGTGCGCCTGCCCACCGGGAGGACTGATCGCGAGTGAGCCCGGCAGCTCGGTGAGAGTTTTGCTCCTTACGTCCACCACCCTTTCACTCGATGCAATGAGTGGAGGGGGTTTAAGGGTAAGCTTCGCTATCGGGGAGGCGCGCGCTTCTACCTCGAGAAATGCCACGCGCCGGATCTGTCCACGAGTTGTATTCGGTATTGCTTTATGTTCTCTTTTTTGTTTCATTAGTTTTTCAAAAATTCTTAACAATTCTTCCATTTTCTTTTCGTTCTCCTTCGTCTTAAAAAAAAAAATAACGATTATTTACTTTGTAATTAAAGTTTAATGAAATTTATGATCCTCGTGAATAGAACTTAAGGGGAAGACGAGGCCGAGCCGCGGCCAAGACCTACATAACGAATTGGAAAAGTGCGCGATTACCGTACGCCTCGCGAGACTTAGCTAGATAAACACTTTATGCGGGCATTGTCGTACGTAGCTGATTCGCGATTGCCGGCCACATGCTAGGTCCGCACGTTGCCACATTGTTTTGCGTATTATATATTATATGAGGCATTCCTCACCATTTCACCTAGCCCGTGACCCCGACTATTTTTTATCTTCCTGATTTTTTATTGTAAAATTGTACCGCATGAAAGGAATAACCACACCAATTTTTAGATTTTTATCTCTTCTCTTTTAGGAGTTATAATTTTCCAAAAAATGTTGATTTCGGAAGTTTTGGAAACGTTTAAGGCGGGCAACCACTTTAGGAGACCAAAAATTAGATGATTAAAATTTTTTTTTGATTGTAAAAAAAAACGGAAATTTCCGCAACTCTGACAATAATTTATTCATATTTTCATACATCTCTGATAATTTTTTCAAGTTATTTCATGCATTAATTAAGGTATAATTAATGCAAGGTGTCCTCATCGTTGTTATCGATTTGCGGGAATTGTGCAGCTCGCAATTCGCATCTGAAATAGTCCAACAAATTTTTATACATTCTTGAGATGTTTTTTAAGAACATGAACCTTTGAAAGAAAATAAAAGAAAATTTGAAAAAAAGATCGAGAATGGAATGTTGGAACGTGTTTGAAAAAAAATAATCGATTATTAGCATTCTTGTCCCGACATTTTGCAATAATAAGTATGTTTTAAACAATCTAATGTTTCCAACTTTAGGTTCATGTTTTAATTTATTATATTATGCAAACGTGTTCCAAATTTGAAGATGATCCATCAATTACTTTTTGAGTTATGATTCACGCAAATTGAAAAAAAAGTCGTTTCGAGAAAAACACGTTTAAAGTTTCACAAACGAAAAACTCAAAGTTAAATGTGTTTAATCAAATGATAAAGTGTCTTACCGATTAATCAGCGATTACAGCACCATACAGCAGTCCTTCCTCTTCCTCATGCAACTCATTTGAAACTTGCATTTCCTCTTTACGAGCTTTTCAAGCTTCTTTTGTCTCTAATAAACTTTTTCTATTTTGCCGAGCCACGCGCATCTGCTCCATTTGCTCGGCATGTCCGTAGCTCTGCCTGCCAACTACGATTTGTATTTCATTCATAACCATGAGTAGGGCTGAATTTCCTTCATTGAATAAAATAGCATCAATAAATGCCACTACCTCGATTATATTGTACCCAGAATGGAGATGTTTTGGAGCTAATCGCCAAACGGTCGAGTTTAGGTCATGAAAACCCAAATTTTGCTTGTGAAAACCCAAAAAAACCCAAACAAACTACCTAACTGAGCGCTCGTGGATACCTGAGCACGCTTGAGAGTCGAGCGGAGAGTCTTTATCATTTATATACATACTGTTAGAAATAATCCGAATATCGTTTTGAAATTTTCAGGGTGTATTCTTAAAATATTTTGCTAACGATTTATGAAATAAAAAAAAATTGATTTTTTGACGCATCTAAAGTGGTTGCCCGCATTAAACGCTGATAACTTCTGAACCAATTGAGATATCGACAAATGTCAGTATATATATTTTTTTCATTGTGAATCATACCTTCATGAAAAAATATGAAAAAAGCTATTTGTTGTACTGGACCATGTATTTTTTGCTTCAAAAGTGGACATTATTTTTTTTTTAAAGATGATTGCCATTTTTTTTAATTCTCTAAAATAGAGTGATCCATGATTTTTAAGACTAGTCCCGTCGTTGGCCCATTTTTTCTTCAATTTTTTTTTTTGCGAATTAATCATATTTTTTTAGAAGATTTTTATCATTTTAATCTCCAATAATGCTATCTTCATTGTAATCTTCAATAATGCTAATAATGAAACGCTTTATTTTTCATTTGTGCTGAAATTAACGAAAAAAAAAGATTTTTTTTGCCAAATGAATTTTTTTTTCACTGATAATATTGGCCAATACTAGTACGACAATTCTCAATTGGATCTAATAGTCATAACTATACTAGTTTCTATCCTATAAATTAATAAATATAACTAAATAAAGAATTATATGGGAATACGTGAATATAAAAAAGAATTAAATTTCATATATATATAAAAGGAACAGTTTCACTCTTTTTTAAATTCACGTATTTCCATATAAATCTCAATTTAGTTCATTTTATTTACGTAAAAGATCGAAACTAGAATAGTTATGGTTATAAGATCCGATTAAAAATTGTCATACTTGTATTGATCAGTATCATTATCAGTGAAAAAAATTCATTTTACACAAAAAATCTTTTTTTTTCGTTCATTTCAGCACAAATAAAAAATAAACCGTTTCATTATTAGCATTATTCAAGATTAAAATGGAGATGTATAGCATTATTGAAGATTAAAATGATTAAAATCTTCTCAAAAAAATATGGTTAATTCGCAAACAATTAGAAGGAAAAATAAGCCCACGATGAGTCTAGTGTTCAAAATCAGAATGGGTCACTCTATTTTATAGAATTAAAAAAAAATGGCAATCATCTTTAAAAAAAATATTTTCCACCTTCGAAGCAAAAAAACACGGTTTCCAGTATAAATGATAATTTTTTTCATATTTTTTTCGTAACAGTATGCTTCAAAATGAAAAATATATACATATACTGACATTTGTCGATATCTCAATTAGTTCAGGAGTTATCAGCGTTTAAACGTTTGCAAAAGTTCCGAAATCGACATTTTTTGGAAAATTATTACTCCTAAAAGCGAACAGATAAAAATCTAAAAATTGATGTCTAAAATCTAAAAAGATATTGCTTTTATAGGGTACGGTTTTACAAAAAAAAATCAGGAAAATAAAAAATGGTCGGGGTCACGGGAGAGGTGAAATATGACGTGGAATGCCTCATATATATATATGTATTTGTTTATTTTTAGGGTGTGGCGAAAAATAAGTTTTTATTTTTCTTTTACATTTTCAATAGACTTTCGATTACAAGTGTAAATCGTGTTTTTTTGTTTTCTGTGTTCCAACTTATAACCCCGCGGATTTATACGTATTTTCCATCGCAATTGAAGCTCTTCTTTAAGTTGGTTGCCAGAGCTCTTCTTTTTGACGAGAAGCTTCGCAAAAGTTGTAGCAAATCTTAGTCAAGCGTGGAAGATAACGACGTGCTTTTTTTTGCTCCCTTTTAAGGAAAAGAATTTCCAATTTTACTCAAAAGTGAAAGACACAAGAAAATACACTTTTTTACACACCCTTATATATATTACACCCTCGTTGCATATATACACATACAGTATTGGACAAAAAAAGTACGCATTAGTCGAAATTTCTTACCGCACTAAAATTTACATAGCGGACTGAAAAATAAAAGTAATTGAATTCCCCAAGTAGCGTTTTAAAGAGGACAAGTTTACCTTTATTTTGCTTTTTTAGAAAATTCTCTACGACTTTTTTTCGCCCCAGTGCGCACTTTTGAACGTGGCCATTTTTCAGCTATTTTTTGGTCGTCGAAAATGAACTGCAAAGTTTGTGGAAAATTTTTTCCTCGGTTTTTTTCCATGGGAAACTTAAAAAGAATAGCAAAACCGACATTTTTATTTTTTAGAAAGTTTCGTACGATTTATTTTCGCCCTAGTATTGCATTTTTAGCTAAAAAAAGACATGTTTTAGAAAAAAACGTGTCATCGAAGAACTATAGGGTTTCAGGGGAAATGTCAAGAGGATAAAAAGTTGCATGGGTTCCCACTGGAATGGCTAGAATTTTTTCAGATTTTTTCTTGGACATTTTTTTTTACCATTTTTGGTTGGAACTTTGATGAGTGGAGAGGCTCCACTTGGGAATTATGGGGTCTAGGACAATTAAGAAAGGAAATTTGTTTACATTTTCATTTTTAATTAACTACAATTTTTCTCGATGTTTTTTTTTTATTTTTGAAAATTAAAATAAAAAAATGAAAAAAATGAAAATAAAA
>OZ010711.1:20239934-20294934 GCA_963932345.1 Ophion ventricosus | reverse complement strand
CTTTTCAAGCATTTACAAAATTTTCTTGATGGTACAAAACTGGCCTCAAGAGAGGCTTGTGAAAATGAGCTGGTCAAGTTTTTTACAAATAGAGACGAGGACTTCTTCAATCGCGGAATTATGAAATTGCCTTCAAAATGGACAAAAGTTATCGAACAAAACGGCCCATATTTGATCTAAATCGGATAATCCTAACTATGTTAATTTCATCGTCGAAATAAAGCGAAAAAACGCTCCGAACTTTTTACTTCATCTAATATAATAATATTATAGAAGAAAAAATATACTATAATACATTATCGAAGAGAGTATATAACATAAAAACTACTAAATATAAATATAGCCGCAACATAGAATAATGAAAAACCAAACTACCACACGTAGAGTATTAGTAGCTACCTATGTCATGCTCAAAAGATGGGAAAAAAGTGAGAGGAAAAGACAGAGAGAGAGAGAGAGGGAGATAGAGTGAGAGAGCGAGAGAGATCGACTTATAATATTTAATATGCCCTAGCGGAAACTCTCGGGAAAATATAAAGTTACAGATAAAATGGGAAAAAGAAAGCATTAACGGGAATTTCAAGAAATGGAAATTTGATATAAAGCGCAAAATAAACGAAAATTGAAGAAATAAGGATTCAATATAAAAATAAACAATTTAAGATACGATAGAACATCAAATGATATAATAGAAGTAAAATATAAAAAATAATATAAAAGTAATCATTTAAAAAACGGAAGAAGAGGGGTAAGGAGAGAGAGAGACAGAGAGAGAGTACAAGTTATTTCTCATCGATATGGTCGAGAGCAAGGGCTCGTCTATATACGAAAATAAGTACTCGTCTCTCCCGCTCTCTCTCTCTCGCTATACATACATACATATATATATATATATATATATATATATATATATATCGGCGCATATGTTGGCCACGATGAGCCTTGGGTACACCTACACGAATGTGCTCGGACGTTAACCCTCACGCGCGCGCGCCTCCTCTCCATATTTTCTTTCCCACACGACCGCGAGCCACTATCTCTCTCTCCCTCCCTCCCTCTCGCCGGTTCTGCCCGATAGCATTTGCATCATTCCCCGTGTCTCCGCAGCACGCGTCCGTACGACGGGGAAGATACATCGTGAAAAGACAATAAAATACAAAAATCAAAAAGAAAAAGACAAAGAATAGAAAAGAAAAATGTATGGGTACACACGCCGCGCGTTTGTTTAGCCGACCAATTGATAATCGCTCGAGGCATCGAACAAAACGCCACGCGCCCTCTCATGGCACAACGACTGAGTTATGTCTCTCTCTCTTTTTTTCTCCACCTTTTCACCATTTGTTTGCTCTCGAAGAGAGCAGCAACGATACAAATGAAATCCGCTCTCTGTTCGTGAAGGCGCCCCACACGACCCCCCCCCCCCCCCTTACTTCCCTGTGCCAACCGAACCGGCGACTCCACGAACGGGGCTGCCGTTCCGTTAACTCGTCAACTTTTTTTTTCCCTTTTCTTTCTGTCGTTTCTTTTATTTCCCTTTTTTCCCTTCCCTTCGTCTCGTTTTCGTGCCGCGAATTTGCATAGAATCGTGGTACGCCTCGGAATTATGGCTCTCGATGCTTTTTCAGGCAACATCTTTCGCAGCCCGCCCCCTCGGCTCGTGTATACACGCGCGAAGAGAAAGCTCATCGACGTTGAGCTCCTCGCGCGACGTGACGGGAGAGCCAAGACCCTGGAACGCACGAGAGCTACAAATACCTTCTATACATATATCCAATTATATATTTATTTTTCAATGTGTGACTACGTTGGTATCGGCGGATACAGCAGGATTCGAGTGTACAGCTGACGCGAGACAAACGGAAGGAAGTGGCGAGCACGATCATGGGGAGAAAAAAAAAGTAGAAAATAAATAAAATGAAACGAGCATGCACTTGCCAAACGCTTTCGTTTTGGCCTGTAACATTGTAATCATTTATTTCATACATCCATTCTTTCTCTTGAATTTTTTTTCAAAGTATTGAACATCTCGAAGAGATTTTCTTGAACATTTAATTACGCACACACACACACACACACACACATGTGTGTATATTTGTTAAAAAATGTAATAAAAATCTTTAAAATTGAGATTATCCGTCAATAAAGAAACAACGCGAATAGGCGAATTTCAAAAAGCGATTACAATGTTACAGGCCGAATCAACGCGTTTCGCCAAGTGCAGGTTTGTTTCATTTTTTTCTTCTCACGAGCGTGCTTGCTACTTCCCTTCGTTTGTTTTTGACTATATATGTAGATACATATATACAAAGTGAATTTTCAAAAACTACGATCGCCATTTGCAAATGATAATTATAATTTATTTTGAATTCATTGTATTATATAATTTTTTAAATAAATTATGAATGCCTAAACTTATGAAAATTGAATTAAGTATGATAAATATATATGGACAAACTCAGCAGGAAGTGTTTACTTTTAAAATATATGATTATAATTAGTATGATAATTATAACGTTTAACATTTCTCTGGAATTAATTTATATATAGTAGTTCAAATTTTATTTCCAGGGCCTTTGAGGGTGCACATTTGTTGTGTCCATAATGTGTTGTTTTTATACATTATGGACACGCGCCACGGTTTTCACAACATTTTATACACTGACATTTCCTTCTCTTTGCGCGCCATGCTCTATCAAAGCCTCGAATTCTTTTATATAAATAAATGAATCTTTGACAAGATTATTCCTAACAAGTTTCTCTATCTTTTGTCGTAGTTCTTCGCTCCTCAAATATATTCGAGGCTTTGATATAAAGATATTCCAGCACTTAATCCAGTTTTCTCCTTACTTCCGCTCTGATATTTTCCTTCGGTGCCTCACAGTCCCAAATATGTTCTAAACTTTTCTCCCCTCCCCTGCAAATTCGGCAGCTATTGTCCCTATATCACATATTCCCTTTTTGTTTCCTATGTTCCCGCACCTTATCCTTGCCCATAATTCCTTCGTTTTCCCCCTGAGCTCCTTTACCTCCTAGTATTTTTGCAGTTCTGCGTCTCCTTTTATAGCATTGATTTATATATATTTATGTATTATGCATATCATACTTAGTATATTAATTTTCATAACGTTATAAATGGTAATTTCAATTTCTGAATTTCACACTTCATATATATATATATTTTGGGATGCAAGTATGTATGTACATGTACAACCATACGGGGGAGAAAAAGTGAGGGACGACTTGAACACATCGGGTAGCCGGACAAGGGCTTGAATTGAGGGGTTTCGTACCGACACCGGATTATTCAAAGTATCTCGTGCCGTATCACTTTACCGATACTCCACCCCCCCCCCTTCCTCTATGTCCCTACCTCCACCTTTCTCTTCTCCTTGCGATTGTAACTACATGTGCGCCCTTTTCAAATGTGTATCACCAGCTCAGAATTAAGCGGTATCGTTTTCATAGTAGTTTTTTCTCTTTTTTCTACGATACGCCAGCGCGAGATACGTCGGATGAGGGCAAGGGTGTCAGGACAGGCATCAGAGAGAGAGAAAGAGTGAAGGTGAGAGCGGGAGCAAGCATCGAGAAGGGAAAAGCAACCGTGAGATCGCGAGGGAGAGGGGGGGGGGGGAGAGAGAGAGGGAGAGGGGGAGAGAGAGAGAGGGAGGAAGGGAGAGAGAGGGAGAGGGAGAGAGAGAGAGGGAGAAAGAAAGAAAGAAAGAGAAGCCCCTGTAGGAGAGAATGCACGTAAGCGTCTCGTCTCTCAGCAGTCTGCCGCTCAGACGCCCGACTCGTGTCTGACTCATTGCGCGACGACGACACGACTACCGGGACTCTATTCCTGGACGCTCGCGACTGACGATACTCTTCTTCACACACATACATATTACGCGCAAGCATGTGTGTGCGCCTGTGTGTGTTAATATACTGAACTTTTTGCTGTGGAAAAGAATTAAATAAAAACTATTCTTTACGTCACTATTATATATATATATAATTTTTATATTATTGCATTCTAAAAAACTGTTTTTGCACCACTATTATATGTACATACAGTACCGGTCCAAAGTTTTCGATCACTTTGGATAATTGCGAAATAATATTACAATATCATTTTACATTTTATAGAGCTATGTAGTGTCTTCGTAAAATAAGGAATAAAATTAATTCTATTATTCTAATATAATTTTGCAACTATCCAAAGTGATCGGCAACTTTCATGAATAATGAAGAAAAAAACTCCTACGTTTATACAGGGTGTCCCTCTTATCTCTGCCACCCGAAATAACTCGGTAATTATCGACGTCACAAAAAAAATGTTCCAGACAAAAGTTGTACGGTGTGAAGGGGGCCATCAAATACGACCAATTTTTTTTATTTCGGTGGAGGCGCTGACGCAGAGTGAAAGTCACCTCCACTTTTTTAAATGGAATGGTATATTTTTTTTCAACCATCTTGTGGAGCACCTCAAGCAGCATAAAAAACATTATGGGGTCAAAGTCGTTTAAGGTTATTCAAGGTAAGTATCGATGATACAAAACTAAATATCTCGGATCACGACCAAATATTTGCTAGTGATCCAAGATATTTAGATTTGTATTTAATTTTAATAGGTGTTCGAAATTAGCTTGAAATGAGAGATATCGGAGATCGTAGTCATCGACAACACTCTTGTGGAATTTTTTCTTGCTTCACCGTAACACAGTATCATGTCCACTTTTTCGAATTGCCGGTACATTTTCAAATTACGAATAGCTCTTATCCAGATTCGAAATCAAACTGAACGACAACCTCGATTGAGCTACATACGATACAGATTAACGGGGGTTGGTAAATAAACAGATGGTATTCGAAGTGTTGTCGATGTCCGATATCTCTCATTTCAAGATAATTTCGAACACCTATTAAAATGAAATACAAATCTAAATATCTCGGATCACTACCAAATATTTGGTAGTGATCCGAGATATTTAGATTTGAATCATCGATACTGACCTTGAATGACCTTGAACGACTTTGACCCCCAATTTTTCTTATGCGGCTTGAGGTGCTCCACAAGATGGCTGCAAAAAAATGTACCATTCCAGTTAAAAAAGTAGAGGTGACCTTCACTGTGCGTCAGCGCCTCCACTGAAATAAAAAAAATTGGTCGCATTTGATGGCCCACTTCACACCGTACAACTTTTGTTTGGAACATTTTTTTGTGACGTCGATAATTACCGAGTTATTTCGGGTGGCAGAGATAAGAGGGACACCCTGTATACAGGGTGAGGCACATAAAGTGTTACAGAGCAATAGCACTCAAACTATTGATCATATCCAAAAATGTTTCAGACAAAAATTTCAGTGTTCGAGAAGGCCGTCATACTGGACCACCCTATTTTTTTATCGGTGGAGGCACTGAAGCTACGTCAAGGTTAGATCTGGCGAACGAGGTGGCCAAGCTACAGGGCCGCCTCGTCCTATCCACTTTTCACCAAAAATCTTATTCATCACATGTTCGTTTCAAAACCAAAGTGAGCCCTACAGCTCAACTTTAAAAGGTGGCGCCAATTTTTTTCACGTAGTTTATTAATTTTTACATAATATATAGTTTTACATAAAGATTTTACACGAGTCAAATTAAAAAAAAAAAGGTTAGAAAATGTTTTGATATATTTTGTCTTTCACCTTGTACCAACATTTTTCCCTGTGGTACTGAAGAAGAAATTTCGATTTATGTAGCATCAATTGAATTGAACTCTACACAAATGATTCGTAATCCACGGTCCATGAATTTATCCAGCGACCCCCCCCCCAAGATTGTTTCTCGAGAGTGTATTTGTTTTTATTTGTTTGTTTATTCATTTCCCGTTTGTTTTCCTCGTCCCTTATACCATCTTTTTTTTCTCATTTTCCTCGGATCATCGTGCCCGTTGAGATTCTGCCGAGTTTTAGGGTAGGTCGTTCGGCAATAATTGGAAATAAATGGCTTTTTGGGCGCATTGCGAGCGTGAAGAGGAAAATGCGTAAACGCGCACGTAGCCCTGCGCACGTGCGAGAGAGAAAGAGAAAGGGAAGAAAAAAATTCGTTATTGCTATACGGTCAGGCGCCACATTGCCCTTTGTCAAAAAAAAAATATGTATATATACAGAGAAAGAAAGAGAAAGAGAGAGAGAGAGAGGAAGAGAGAGAGAGAGAGAGAGAGAGAGAGAGAGAGAGAGAGAGAGAGTAGATGTATACAGGCTAATTTTTACTCCCGCACATTTCCACGGAAGGTACTCTTCCGTAAAGGTATAACGGTGTCCGCATCTTGACCCCGGTCACGCATTAAGAAGGCGTCGTTTCGAGAGATGGAATCTCTCGATGTTTCGTGAGGCGTAAACCAACTCTATTTTCGTGCATATATATATATATATATATATATATATATATATATATATATATATATATATATATATATATATAGGAAAAGGTGACTTTGAAACCTCCGATTTCGAGGAGCGTCTCCACAGTAGCCAATTGTTCCCATACTCAACATCCTGCAAACCCGATGTCTTCAAAATTCACTTTCTAATAAATAGTAAGCGCATTAGTATAAAGGTCATTTCAAGGGTCGTCCTGTTCCCCAAAATCAACGATTCGTTTAAAACGAACATTTTTAGGGGCGTCCGCAAAACAGCCAGATGCACTGTTAGCTAACGTTGCATAGATATGTGTTTCAAAATGTACTTTTCCATATGTATATATATATATCTATACACAGGCTACCGGCGAAAAGTTTCCGGACGAAAATTCAAAACAGTTCCGGAACGATTTTTTATGCCATTTCGTCGATAGTTGACATAAATCAATTTAATAAACGGCATTTTGAAAGGAAGGAATTCACCTTCATTCCGTTTTTTTTTTTTATTTTCGACTATTTTTTTTACGACTAGTACCCTTTTTCGAAAACGACCATTTTTTACCTTTTTTGTTCCTTTTCTGGTGGACCCCGTTTGCAGACAAAACTTTGTTTATGCATTTCTTTGACCGGAATCATAAAGGGGGAAGCTCAAGCTTCAATTTTGTTTTTTTTTGCTTCGTACGATTTTTTTTTCTAAAGATATTTTGATTTTTTTTGAAAAAAGAGATAATTTGAAACATAACGTGTAACGCGAAAACGACAAAGAGTCAAGGAAAACCTCAAGATAGTTAAAAGTTTAATCGGTTTTCGTTGAGTTCGCGAGAATTTTTTCCGATTTTTTTCGTAATTTTTTTTTCACCTATTTTCGATAATTTTAGTTACCGTAACTCGATAACTAAGGGGTTTATGGTAAAATTTCAAGAGAGGAAAATTTTTTATTTTTCTATTTGCA
Organism: Ophion ventricosus; assembly: GCA_963932345.1. Classification (NCBI taxonomy): domain Eukaryota; kingdom Metazoa; phylum Arthropoda; class Insecta; order Hymenoptera; family Ichneumonidae; genus Ophion; species Ophion ventricosus. The sequence continues at coordinate 20,287,596 of OZ010711.1, read as the reverse complement.
TAAAATAGAATTATTTCAGTTTTTTTTTCGACATTTTTTTATCGAGAATTACCAAAAAATAAACAAAAAAGCGAAAAATTGCCGTTTTCGAAAAAGGGTACAAGTCGAAAAAAAAATAGTAAAAAATAATAAAAGAACGGAATGAAGATGAATTTCTCCCCTTCAAAATGCCGTTTATCAAATTCATTTATGTCAACTATCGGCGAAATGGCATAAAAAATCGTTCCGAAACTTTTTTGAATTTTTGTCCGGAAACTTTTCGGCGATAGTGTGTCGATATATATATTTGAACAGAAAAATTTAGTTATTGTATTTTTTTTAAACATATATGTATTTTTATTGTCATCGTACTATTTTGTGTATATATATATATATATATATATATATATATATATATATATATATATATATATATATATAATGGCTGTGTCGTTTGCCACGGTACGCTTGTAGTGCGTGGGGACGTTGGGCAGAGCGGAACGGCAACGACGATCCTAATTAGCTCATACTGGAAACCATCAACCCTGGAGAAGACTTCTTTCTTCCTTTTCCCCTCCGGTTGCTCTCCTTCCCCGTGCTCTTTCTTTCTTTCTCTTTCTCTTTCTCTCTCTCTCTCTCTCTCCCTCTGCGTTTTTTATTTTTATTTATTTACGTTTTTGATTCTTGGTTAATATCATCACACATATATCTGTACCGTATGAACTTCCGATGGAAAAAAAAGAATGCGGTGTCGGGGGCGGAAACCACGCTGTAGAAAGAGGGAAGTGAAACTCGAGCCAGGATATAAAACTAATATTTTACACCATGGCAACGAATATAAAGAAAAAAATATATGTATATATCGTTTACTGTGTAGAAAATTGCGAAAATAAAAGTTTCGTATTATTTATGTTGCAGATGAGTGGGAAGCGTACACGCAGCTTCAAATGCGCGGTGCATCATCGTGATCGGGAGGTTTGCTCTGAAAACGATTTTCACATACTTGTGAATGAGCCACCGCTATTTCAAAGGTAATACTAATAATAATAATAATAACAACGACCTAAGTAGACAGACACTGGTAGATGTGCAGTCAGGGTTCAGCTTTGGTGGTACATCGAGTTAAGCAGCGTTGTGCATGGCCAATACTCGGAGAGGTGACCGCTTAGTCGTGCACCGGCTGGCGCGTCAACCAGTGAGCGGACGGTCAATGCTTTTGATACCTTGATGTAGATACTTGAATAGAAGTTTGTGCATCATTTGTATAAACTATACACAAACAGTTTGTGTATAGTGTAGCGAAAGACGGCTGTGGACGCAACGGAATGTTAAGTTAGATTAGTAGAGTACTGGTAGGGAGTAACAGCAAAGAATTTAATTGGAAAGGGTAATACGTAAAAAGCCGCAAGGATATAAGCTGAGAGTCAGGAAATATATACACTCGAACCTCGATATAACGAATCTTTATGGAAGAGCAAAAAATTTCGTTATATCGAGTTTTCGTTATACTGAGGTTTCGTTATATCGAGGTCATCTTCCGAAAAATGTGTGGTATTGAGGTTTTAATAAAAAGGACAAATAAAAATTGCTCTAATTTAAACCTTTCGTTCTTGAAAAAAAAAAATATTAGTACTATATGTTTAGGGATATTTTTTAAAGAAAGAAAGGTTTAAGTTAGAGCAATTTTTACAAACAATTAGAGCATAATGTATATAATATTAGATGAAGTAAAAAGTTCTCAGCGTTTTTTCGCTTTATTTCGACGATGAAATTAACATAGTTAGGATTATCCGATTTAGATCAAATATGCGCCATTTTGTTCGATAAGCGATTTTGAAGGCAATTTCATAATTCCGTGATTCAAGAAGTCCTCGTCCCTATTGGTAAAAAACTTGACCAGCTCATTTTCACAAGCCTCTCTTGAGGCCAGTTTTGTACCGTCAAGAAAATTTTGCAAATGCTTGAAAAGGTGATAATCGCTTGGTGCCAGGTCTGGACTATACGGCGGGTGCGCTAGAACCTCCTATCCAAGCTCTCGGAGCTTCTGGCGCGTCGTTAAAGATGTGTGCGGCCTGGCGTTGTCTTGATGAAACACAACACCCTTCTTATTGGCCAATTCTGGCCGCTTCTGGTCGATCGCCTGCTTCAATCTGGTCAGTTTTTGACAGTAGAGGTCCGAATTGAGTGTTTGGCCCGATGGGAGCAGCTCATAGTGGATGAGCTGCTCCCATCGGGCCTTCCAATCCCACCAAACACACCAAAACCTTCTTGGCCGTTAATCCGGGCTTGGCGATCGTTTGGGCCGGCTCACCGCGATTGGACCACGATCCTTTTCGGCAGTTTTTCTCGTATGTGACCCATTTTTCATCGCCAGTCACCACCCGCTTCAAAAAGTGGTGGATTTCGTTACGTTTTAGCAAAGAATCGCAGGCATCAATTCGGTCTAAAAGGTTCTTTTGCGTCAATTCCTATGGCACCCATACATCGAGCTTCTTCTTGAGACCAGCCTTATGCAAATGGTCCCAAACGGTTTTTTGGCTAATCTTCACTTCCTGGGCAATGGAATAAATGCTCACATGCTGGTTCGACTCGACGATTTCCATGATTTTATCGACATTTTCGACGATTGGCCTACCAGAGCGTGCCTCATCTTCGACGTCCATATTACCAGAACGGAATCGTTGGAACCACCGCTTTGCTGTTGCATTCGTTACTGTATTGGGTCCATAAACAGCACCCATTTTTTTGGCCGCCTGCTCCGCCTTTTCACCTTGGTCGTAGGGGTACTGAAGAATGTATCGAATTTGATCTTTTTTTACCTCCATTTTGGAACGCTGTAACACACAACTGGCTTTACTAAACACAAAACTGTCAAAGAACTTTTTTTGAAGCGTAATGTCACCTTTAAATCGCCGTATAGTATGACCCGATGCGATGTATACATCGTGATATATGGCTCACTAAAGACATCTAGCGGAAAACGCTCAGAACTTTGCCCAGATAGACAGTCATGATTATCACGGCGTGCATACAATTGATGAAGTAAATTTTACAGCATATCGACTACATGTTGTGATGCAAAGCCATGAACTCATTTAGTATCATGCATTTACAAAACATTTTGATCTTAATATGTCGTTTACAAATGCATCGTGCGTTTAGAGCACGTCGAACTCATATCGCTGTGCTCAAGTGGCCGCAATTAATATCCGCAAATTTTACGTCATATCGAAGTCATGTGTAGACATTTTGGTGTGTACTCACTATGGTAACATCAATTGTTCTCATGAATTGTACTTAACATGAACGCAATTTCGTTTACGTTGGTGAATACATTTCATGAGCTCATTCAGTACCTTGGATTTGAGATACATCGTGACTTAAATTTATCGTTTCGAAATGCATCATCCATTGACTACAAGATGAACTCATAAGAGGGCAAATTTAAATTCTGTATTGAATATTTGCAGATAGACGTCACTATCACAGATCAGACTATCGCAGATAGACGTCACTATACCCAGTTGGTGTATTCACTGGGTTAGCACTGGTAGTAGACATGCCATGCAAGCAATATGACGGCGATATGCATATTTCTCAGTGATACACCCCATGAGCACAATATGCCGGCAAAATGCTTGTTTCTCAGTGATACATTCTATGACGGCGATATGCATGTTCTCAGTAATACATTCGATCAGCACAATATGACGGCAATATGCATATTTCTCCGTGACACATCCCATGTGCCCAATATGACGGCGATATGCGTGTTTCTCAGTGATACATTGTATGACGGCGATATGCATGTTTTTCGGTAATACTTCCTATGTGCGCTATACAACGGCGGTAGTAAGTACGATATAATGAAATAAAATTTCAATAACAATTAATTTCTAAGAATTTGGTGTTTTTTTTATTCAAATGGATGTATTGTACCTTCTTGAAAAATTAAACATTTTTTCATCATTCCTTTTAATGCATCTGGATGGCTTTCTTACATCACTAAAATATTTAGCAAGGACAACAAGGTATTCATTTTATATGATACATGTAATAATAACTGCAGTCATTCGTTTATTTTTATCATCATCAAAAGCCTTGAAGTCGTAAAACTATACAAAGAATACGTAAAAACGTGTATTATTTTTACTGCCTAAATGGGCAAAAAAAATTCAGTAGTCAAAAAGAATTAATTTTCGTTGCATTGCAACAATGCAAACTTCAACGTTTTCCCACTTATTGACATTTTTTAAAATGATAAAAGTAAGGAGCGAAAAAAAGGAACTTTACACAAGTGATAGGGTGGTTAGGTAGGTAGCGCGCTCAGCTCTAGAATGAGAAGACGTAGGTTCAAAACCGAGGCTAGACAAAAACTTTAATGTGGCAGAACACGTTGTAATCCAATTATCCTATATGCAGCAATAGAAGTAAAGCATATGGAGACGAAAAATACTACCAGAATTTGTTTTTATTCATAATTTGTAGACTTTTTTATTTTTTCATTTCAGGCACAGATCCGACAGCCTGTACAGTGTCGTAGTACGGGTTACGCCCTCTAGCGTCCATATAAGCACAACAATTGTATCATGTCATGACGCCAATATGAGCTTCATATGAGCACTACAATTTTTCTAAAACGTGTCTTTTTTAGCTAAAAATGCAATACTGGGGCGAAAAAAAATCGTACGAAACTTTATAAAAAATGAAAATGTAGGTTTTGATACCCTCTTTAAGTTTGTTATGGGAAAAAACGAGCGAAAAAATTCGCCAGAAGTTATACGGGCAGTTTTAGACGTGCAAAAAAAAGCTGAAAAATAGCCATTTTCAAAAAGGCGTACCGAGCCCAAAAAAAAATTGTAAAATTTTTTCTAAAAAGGCAAAATGAAGGTAAATTTGTCTTCTTCAGAACGCCGCTTGGGAAATTGGATTATCTTTATTTTTGAGTCTGCTATCTAACTTTTAGTGCGACAAGAAATTTCGACTGGTGTACTCAAACTTTTGGCCGGCAGTATATATATATGGGTGTGTGTGTATATATATGATATATGATCTTGATTTTTCTTGTTACCCAAAATCTGTATCGTATAACTTTTCTAATATTTATTTTTATAATTTCTAACAAACACACACACACAGAGACACACATATAAACGAGACTGCAGGTATATAACGCGTGCATCGACTCGGTATAGAGTTGCTCGTTGCCTTGATTGGCAGATGTGAGTTCCCCACTTCAAAACTATTTTACGATATTCCACCAATCCTCTGTCGGCTCACCTTTTTTCCCTTACTCCATCTCTTTCTCACTCACTCATCTCTATACTTTACACACGTGCGCCCGCACGCACGAACACACAAACACACAATATTGTAGGCAAGCACACTAAGATTGCGTTTTCACACACACCCATGCCTTTCCTTAGAGAAGAGAGAGATAGAAAGGGAGAGAGAGAGAGAGAGAGAGAGAGAGAGAGAGAGAGAGAGAGAGAGGGAGAGAGTGAGAAGAGAGCTGCCGGCTGTGGCTCTGGTCGGTAGCGACGGCAGCGGTGGCGGCGGCTCGGGTTCGCAAGAGTTTCAGTCAGTCCGTCAGGTTGAGGCATAGCGCGTTCAGTACGGCCCGTGGCGCCCTACAGTAAGGGACATGATCCGCTGCGCTACGTTCTAAGCAACGTGCCGTACGCTTGAATTTTCTCGTGGCGCGCGTTCGTGTTATTATTTTGTGCGTGTGTGCGTGGGTTTTTTTTTTCCTCGTTTTTCGTCGTCCCTTTAAATTGCGTCAGGTTGTGCGTTTATCATTGATACGTTATGGTCGAAAAGAAAAATAATAAATTGCCCATAAACGCGAGTCTTAGGACGAACCCAAACAAACCTAAACAATGAGATCGTTGTCGCCGGGAGAATTTACGAGCAACAAGATATTCGTCGCGTGCCGGCAGCACGAATCGACGACGATCGCGTCGTGAAATTGACGCCGGAAACGAATTTTTTTTTTTTTTGCGACGATTAACGAGGAACTGGAAGGGCGAAAAATTGGGGAAAATGTGCGTTAAAGCGATCAATATGAGGAGCGAAAAAATAAGCATGGATAATAACGGCAACGAAGTGACAAGTGCATCGGCCAATCCGGAAACGCCGGTTCCAGCTGTTGCGCCTGCTGCGCTCGTGACGATCGATAATAATTCCGCTATTCCCGGCGATTCGTCCAGGCCACGGCACACCTCGATCATGTAAATATTTCACGCGAGACCTCGTCATTCTTCTTCTGAAATCTCTCTCGCTCTCTCTCTCTCTCTTGTCTCGCGAGTTCCTTCTCGCTACATCGTCCGCCCGTCCGTCTCCTCAGTCCTCGCCGATTTTTCACTTGACTTTTTTCTGTCACTGTTTCGTCCTCATGACGCAAAAATTGTGACACACTTCGTACGGCCGACAATCACCAACGATTTTTCGCTTGAACATTGTCTCATTCACGATTCACGAAAGAAAACCCTTATTTATTTGTTGCTGTTATTATTTTTATTATAATGTTTTATTGCTCTTTTATTTATTCTCATAAGATTTTATTATCATTTTATTGTTATAAGATTTTATTGCATCTTATATTATTATTACTGTTATTATTTTCGCATGCAGTCGTAATAACCGACAGAACCAAAGAAATTTTGGCAAAATTGCTTTTTTTTCATAGGGCTTGTCGGGACGACAAAAAAAAACAGAATAATTGCTGTCTTTCTATCCTTTTTATAAGGCTCATAAAAATAATCAAACCGAAAAAAGTAAAAACCGCCAAAATGTGCTCTTTATCATAGGGCTCGTATAGACTATCTTTTTTTTTTAATAGGACCCGTACAAATAACAAATAGGAAAAAAACCAGACAAAATTGCTTTATTTTTTATTTTTATAGGGCTCGTCAGGACAATGGAACTCTTAAAAATTTCGTAAAAATTGTTTTAGTTTTTATTTTACTGTCGTCGTGGAAATCACAACTAAGCTAAAAAAAATTTCTCCCAGAATTTTGTCAATCTCCACTCGAATATCATATATAGCATTGTGTTACTGATGGGACACCAACGATAGAAATGATCAATATTGCGTATAGGAATAAATTGCCCGGAGAAGAAAAAAAAAAGTCAATTCGCCGTTCGCGTCATAAAAGAGCGAGAGAAAACAGTTCGAACAGAAAAAAACGTGTACTTTTCCTTGCAAAAGAAAAAAAAACAACGTCAATTTTAATGTATTCGCCACAGAGAAGGCGTTCTTTTTTTTTGTTGTTGTGAGCGCACATTGTAGCACATTGTGGGGTCCAATCGATTAGATACGTATATATAACATTTTTTCGACGGTTACCACCATGTACTTTTATATATATTTTTGCATTAGAAAAATATATCTGTATATAATATACCAAACTATAGATAGTAAAACTATATGTTCTTAAGCCCGAGAGGCAAGAATAGCTGAATAAATCTAGTAAAACTATATTATAAATGAATATCATATGTGAAATGAATAATAAAAGCAAGTAATAATTGATAATAAAATACTTTTTTCTAAAATTGTAAAAAGTTTTATAAAACTCGTTTGATTGAATCGATTAATAAAATAATAAGCAAATAATATCCCACTTATATATATATATATATATATATATATATATATATATATATATATATCTCCGCCTAAGGGCTAAGCAACATTTTTCACGTGTAAATTTGTCCTTGCTGAAGAACATTGGGTGTCAGGAGGATATATATATATATATATATATATATATATATATATATATATATATATATATATATATTTAAATCAAGTGCGACATTTAGCGACGTCCATTAACAAACAAAAGTACCTTGAAAAGGTACTTAAAAAAAAGTATTATTCCGTCTCATTTCTTCTCAATTATTACGTTCCCCCGATTTGATCTCTCAATTAATGTCCGAGCTTCAATGATTTTCTAAGGATCTTATTCAATTGTTCAATCGTGACAACCCAGATAGACAGTCATGATTATCACGGCGTGCATACAATTGATGAAGTAAATTTTACAGCATATCGACTACATGGTGTGATGCAAAGCCATGAACTCATTTAGTATCATGCATTTACAAAACATTTTGATCTTAATATGTCGTTTACAAATACATCGTGCGTTTAGAGCACGTCGAACTCATATCGCTGCGCTCAAGTGTCCGCAATTAATATCCGCAAATTTTACATCATATTGAAGTCATGTGTAGACATTTTGGTGTGTACTCACTATGGTAACATCAATTGTTCTCATGAATTGTACTTAACATGAACGCAATTTCGTTTACGTTGGTGAATACATTTCATGAGCTCATTCAGTACCTTGGATTTGAGATACATCGTGACTTAAATTTATCGTTTCGAAATGCATCATCCATTGACTACAAGATGAACTCATAAGAGGGCAAATTTAAATTCTGCATTGAATATTTGCAGATAGACGTCATATGGTAGTCATCCAATGATTTTTGTTGGTGTATTCACTGGGTTAGCACTGGTAGTAGACATGCCATGCAAGCAATATGACGGCGATATGCATATTTCTCAGTGATACACCCCATGAGCGCAATATGCCGGCAAAATGCATGTTTCTCAATGATACATTCTATGACGGCGATATGCATGTTCTCAGACATTCGATCAGCACAATATGACGGCAATATGCATATTTCTCCGTGACACATCCCATGAGCGCAATATGACGGCGATATGCATGTTTCTCAGTGATACATTCGATGAGCGCAATATGACAGCGATGTGCATGTTTTTCGGTAATACTTCCTATGTACGCTATACAACGGCGGTAGTAAGTACGATATAATGAAATAAAATTTCAATAACAATTAATTTCTAAGAATTTGGTGTTTTTTTTTATTCAAATAGATGTATTGTACCTTCTTGAAAAATTGAACATTTTTTCATCATTCCTTTTAATGCATCTGGATGGCTTTCTCACATCACTAAAATATTTATTAAGGACAACAAGGTATTCATTTTATATGATACATGTAATAATAACTGCAGTCATTCGTTTATTTTTATCATCATCAAAAGCCTTGAAGTCGTAAAACTATACAAAGAATACGTAAAAACGTGTATTATTATTACTGCCTAAATGGGCAAAAAATATTCAGTAGTCAAAAAGAATTAATTTTCGTTGCATTGCAACAATGCAAACTTCAACGTTTTCCCACTTATTGACATTTTTTAAAATGATAAAAGTAAGGAGCGAAAAAAAGGAACTTTACACAAGTATAGGGTGGTTAGGTAGGTAGCGCGCTCAGCTCTAGAATTAGAAGACGTAGGTTCAAAACCGAGGCTAGACAAAAACTTTAATGAGGCAGAACACGTTTCAATCCAATTATCCTATATGCAGCAATAGAAGTAAAGCATATGGAGACGAAAAATACTACCAGAATTTTTTTTTCTTCATAATTTGTACACTTTTTAATTTTTTCATTTCAGACACATATCCGACAGCCTGTACAGTGTCGTAGTACGGGTTACGCCCTCTAGCGTCCATATAAGCACAACAATTGTATCATGTCATGACGCCAATATGAGCTTCATATGAGCACTACAATTTTTTCACGTCGTGACACCCATATGAGCTCCAAATAAGCACAACGTAGTTACGTCACGCCGTGACGCCTATATGAGCTCCATATGAGCACTAAAACTTCTTCACGCCATGACGCTCATATGAGCTCCATATGCACACAACATTTACGTCACCCTGTGACACCAATATGAAACCCATATGCACTCCCTTATTGTTGGATATTCGTGATCCGATTTTGCTAGTGCTGATGAATTCATTGCATGCATACTCGCGTGACAACAACTTTGCTTCAATTGGATGTATTATTATGAATCGTCATGTGATGCAAATATGACTTGAAGGTGAGCACTCATAAGCGACACATAGCTGTGTTAATTTCTATGCATCATAGATAATGGCCATATGATGCCAATATGAGTTAAATGTGTCTCTCTGGGAAGTTACTTGGTAAAAAAAAAAGAAATGATTCTCAAACGCGATATTCGTAATGGTGCGTACGTCGATTCCGAAAGTCTCGAGGGATACGTACAATAAGTCATCGTTTCCCGTTTTATTGCGTGGGAAAAGTCACAGACGATCAAGGATCGGTTATTATCGTTCGCCGCGTTTTATTCTCGGCGCTTTTTTTTCTCACGGAGAAAGAGACGTCGTTTTTTTTCCGTCTTTTTTTTTTATGGCAAAAGAAAAACGAGCATTCGAGTTTGCGTCGAGTAACGAGCAAAGGTGGGAAGTCGTAAATATTTTTATGTCCAACGTTGCGAAGTAATGATATTATAAATTGTATGGATGGAAATTGGAAGAATAAAAAATGCCTTTTCGAAAGTAGAGAACTCTTTTTTTTTATTTTTATTTTTTACGTCGCGTCACTTTCTTGAAACGAAGCGTTCGAAAATTGACGGAAAGAAATACTTTTTTTTTCGACCGTAAAAACATCGGATGTGATCTGTTTTTATTTGCCTATTTTTTTTTCTTTCGTAAATGCTGAAGACTCGGGTGTGTATATTGAGAAGATAGAGAAAAAAAATATGTATACTGTAAGGGAGGGCTGAAGACCGATATAGAAAATCGGCTAGGCAAGACTGCGAGGGAACCGCGCGAGTGAAGAAAAACCCTCGTCTCTCTTGTAAGTCATTAAAAAGAGCGACTCGATTTCGGGATATTTTTGAGTATTCTAAAATTGGCAAAACGTAATCGTCCAATTTCTCGAAACACGCGTCCACTCGCGCTGCCCTTCGAACCCGTCCAAAATTGAATTTTTACCGAAAATTTCCAATTAACTTTTATATTCCATTATTATTATTATTATTATCGATTATAATTGTTATTCATTTTTACCGAGAGTACGAAAGATTCCTGAAAATTCTCCAAATCGAAGATTTCGATGCACCGAAAAGTAAAAGAAAAAAATTGTCACTGTGACAGTCAAAGGTCGAGGGAAATGAGGTCGGAGGAAAAATCGTCGGCCTTGCTCGCACAAACGGGAATTCTCTCGTGGAGGGGCCCCTCCCCTGGCTTGGGATCCTCATGTAGTTGAAATACGAATAATTAACAGAGAGAATCGCGATTGTATCCGCCGGGAGAAACACGGCCAGCCTTTTGTATCGTGAAAAAGAGTTTTCGTGGGTAGCTCCGTCGCGACACACGTTTTAATGTGAGAAAAGTCGGCCGACCTCCGCGCCACAGTTTATTTCAGGATTCTATAAGAGGCTCGTCGTGTGCGCTATGCCGTATATATACTCTTTGGGGTTGCCGAGACCCGTATGCCGCATTTTTACCGTCGCTACAGTCATGCACGCACCGATATATATATATATATGACACCCTATAAGGGGAAGGGTTTAAAATAATGGAATTAAGGGTGGACACCCAAAGGGGAAAAAGTGCCGATACGATTAGAAAACACGAATAAAAATAACATACACAATATATAATTTTCTGCGTTTGACACCTTAAGGGATTATAGTCATATATTCATTGATTGATGTCCCTTGATAGTGATAAAAATATGTCTTAAAAATATATAAATATATAATAGAAATATTCTAAATATTCATATACATTGTGTGTGTGTGTGTGTACTGCTATTCAAGTATCGTGGGAACTCAACGGGAGTTCTTTTTCTTTTTCTTCATTTTCCTTGTTATCTAAAATGTTTTTCGATACATTTAAGTTCCAGGTCTCTAATGAGGATCTTTAAAAAAGCTCATTGACCCAACTTCGATCTATCAAAAAAAAATTATATTAGAAATAAATTATTTTCGTTGCGATCCAACAATGCATACTTCAATGTCACTGTGTGTGTGTGTGTGTGTGTATATATATATATATATATATATATATATATATATATATATATATATATATATATATATATAATTGCTTTTAAAAGCCATTAGAGAAGTACACACATACACATACGGGTATCTTTGATGGCCATTCAAAAAATAATACAAAAATATTTTATCAGATGCCATAAATTTAACATTTTAATATTTACAATAAAAATAATTGTAGTGTGCACAGAAAACTATATATATTAATGATGTATGGTATGATATATACCAATAATAAAAAGAAAAAATATATAGACACACGTATTTATAGATTTTCCCGTGCGATACGATTATTACCATCTTATTGTCCGTTATCTTTAATTATATTGCATTATATATATATATATATAATGACGTTGATGTTTGCATCGTTGGAATGCAAGGATATTTTTTTGTCATTATTTATTGTTGCTTTTTCATCATAATCCGAAGCTTTCTTTTGCCAATTAAGGTCGTAAGTTTCTAATAAGAATACGTAGAAACGTTTGAGCGATTTTCACAGCCCAAGTCGGCGAAAAAAAATTTGAGTTATCAAAAAGAATGAATTTTCGTTGCATTCCAACGATGCAAACTTCAACGTCATTATATATACATACAATCACACGTATATATATATATATATATATTTATATAGAGATGGGCATACGTATTAAAAAAATAACGTGTGTAATTGTTTTTGGTTGTGTCGCAGGATGGTTCGTATGATCGGTGACGAGTTCCTGACGGAGGAACGGGACAGAAAGTTCTACGCGGACCACTACACGTGTTGTCCCCCTCCGCTCTTTATTATTCTCATCACTCTCGTTGAGGTTAGTTGCCTCTCTCTCACTCTCTCTCTCTCTCTCTCTCTCTCTCTCTCTCTCTCTCTCTCTCTCTCTCTCTCCCTCCCCCTCCCTCTCCCTCCCTCCCTCTCTCTCTCTCTCTCTCTCTCTCTCTCTCTCTCTCTCTCTCTCTCTCTCTCTCTCTTTTTCTCTCTTTTTCTCTCTTTTTCTCTTTCACGCGCATACTCGTCGCATGTCTTGGAATTAATTCTGTCAGTTCTTTTTTCCCTCGCTCTAATTTGCGTTTAAATTGAATTCTTCAACGATTTTTCGTTTGTTCGGCTAATTAGAGGGAAAAAGCAAGTAAAGGCAAGAGAAAACAACAACAACAAAAACACACTCTATTTTGTTCACAGTTGGCTTTCTTTACGTATTATACAGTTGCCAAGGGTGAGGTGAATCCATCGGGTCCTGTGCCGACCGACAGCGTATTCATTTATCGCCCGGACAAACGGCTCGAATTGTGGAGATTCGCTTTCTACATGTTCCTTCATGCGGGGTGAGTACGTAGCGACCGTCGAGAGCGCGCGTAAATATGTGTGTGTGTGTGTGTGTGTGTGTGTGTGTGTGTGTGTGCGCGTGCGCACACATGTTTGATTATTATGATTAAACTATATATTATTTATTCATTTCTGAAATTTCAAATTAATTAACGTTATCAAATATAATATTAATTTAAAAATATATATTAAGAAGTGTTGAAATATTCTATTTTTTGCGAATTCCACTTATAATTGCTATTAGAAATAGTTTTCCATTGAGTCTCGTCAAAGCGGGGGAGGACTGAGGCGAAAAGTTTTTCAGAGTGGCTCGATTGACAGGAAAGCAACAATAACGTTTATTAATTGATTAAATTTATTGACTCATTCAATTCATTAAAATGAAGGCAAAAATACGTTTGAGTTTGTTGCCAGAGTTCTCTTCTGTTACCAGAAGAAAATTATAGCAAATTTTGGTTAAGCGTGTGAGATAACGATGTGTTTTTTTTTATTCCCTCCTAGAGAAAACAATTTCCAATTAAAATCAATAGTTAAAGACACAAAACAATAAATACTTTTTGACACATCCATATATATAAAATGAACAATTTAATTCACGAAAACTCAGATTTATCGGAACGCCGGAAACCAAAACGTATTAATTTGCATTATCTTTTCCAGTTGGCTTCATCTACTGTTCAATTTGGGAGTACAATTGGTGGTCGGACTTCCGCTGGAAATGGTGCACGGCAGTTTGAGGATAGGCACCGTTTACATGGCCGGAGTTCTCGCCGGTAAGTCGATTTGGTGGTCATCACGATTACGGGTAGTCGACAGACTCGTTCACGCTCCGGTCTCTACCCCTGGTCGTTGCCCCCGCGTCAACGTTTCGCTCCCTTTCCGCGGCTCACACACGCCCCCATCCTGGCCCCGGGACACTTTCTCGCGGGAAATAATAGTGATGACAAGAGCATTGTCATCGCGACAAACAACCCGCGAATTTCATTCTCTTTCTGCCTCTCCCTCTCTCTTTCTCTCTGTCAGCTGCCTTGCAAACGATCGTCATCAACTCGAGCATTATTTTTTTGTATTCCAAAGGCTCCCTGGGAACGTCCGTCTTCGACACTGACGTTTATCTCGTCGGGGCGAGCGGCGGTGTCTACGCCCTCCTCGCTGCTCATCTCGCCAATGTACTTCTCAATTACAACAATATGGAATTTGGCATTGTTCGCCTCGTCGGAATCTTCGTAATAGGTGAGCACGTGGGAACGAATGCGCGTTGATTTTTTTTTCTTTCGGCTTTTTTCCCGTCTTTTTTTTTTTTACAACCACGGCCAGCGCAACTGCACTCGCTCTACGTACTTCCGGTGTGTCGGGCGGTTCTGCATGGCTGTTTTCTTTTTTTTTTTTTGTATTTTAGATTTAATTTTTTTTTGTTATTCTGCATTGTCTTTTTGTATTATATAAATCTCTTTTTCTTTTCGTGTCTCTGATGTGATGTCAAAATGAGACGAAAAACAACGTAACTAGGCGGCTCGATTTTTTTCCCTTTGATTGAGAGCCCATTCTTGTTGATACACATAATTATTATGTGAATAAATATCGCGGTTGCCATTTTATATATATATAACTAATAACAAAGAACAGTGCGAAATTTTTGCGATTTTTTGACATTTATTTTTATTTCTATGTCGCTACGTTACATTCTATACATGCGCATGTTATATTCCTTAACAAATTATGTGCGTATTACATCCATGTTTCTTTTTTTATATAGATATATGTAGAAATATCGAAGTTATACATGAATATCGAAAATTCCGCGAAGAGAATGGATTTTTTTCTGTCTTCATTAATTTCCCGAGGAGACTCCAACAATCACATACATTAATTGAGAAAAAAAAACATCCAATATTCAAGATCGATATTCGATTTAATTTAGCTTCATTTATTTTTATTTAAAAAAATCAATTAAAATTACAAAAATGCATTTATTAGTACGATAGACATCCGATTTTAATAATAAATAAATCATGAATACACAAATAAAATATTAATGCACCTTTAAAGATTTAATTTAATTGTAAATGTCAATTTAATTTCAAATTTTTATTCATTTTTCTATTTTTTCCCTGTGTTCCAACGTGTATACCCTTGCGGGTTTTTTTTTTACGTATTTTCTCGAATTCCACCCTTTCTTATCACGCCCTACCAGTACTTTGCTAATCTAACCTAACTTCCGCTGCGTCCACAGCTCCCTTAAGCTAGACTATACCGCATTTTCTGAGGGTACGGGGAAACTGTAAAAAACCCGTACCGTTATAGACGGATCCATATTCTTCTGCTTCTCTGGTGCACATACTTTTTACTCAATTGTCTACGCCAAGGTATCAGAAGTATTGGTCTTCTGCTCACTGGTTAATGCGCCAGTCGGTGCACGGTCAAGCGGTCACCGCTCCGAGTATTGGCCATGCGCAATGTTGCTCTACTCGAAGTACCGCCGGAGCCGAACACCGACCGCACATCTACCACTGTCGATTTTATCCATTTTTCTATTTTAATTTAATTTCAAATTTAATTTGACAAATGCATTAATTGTTTAAGATCAACACCCCACTTTAATCGCTGCCTCTAATTTTCGTTTCAACGCAAAGTATATATGTATATACTCTTATAGAAACAAAAATTAAAAGCGATGATTAAAATCGGATGTCGATTTTAAATAATTAATGTATTTTTTCAATTAACGAATGTGCCCTCTGCAGTCTCCTCGGAGAATTAATAAAGTAAGAGAAAATTCATTGTATTCGCGAAATTTTCGATATTCACAGATATTTCAATATTTCTATATATTTATGTATTTATTTATTTACTTACTTAATTACTTATCTATATATTCCGTTTAATCGTTTTATAGCCAGTGCGGACGTCGGTTTCGCGATCTACGACAGATACGCGGCTGAGCAGATGGGTCCGCCCGTGTCCTACGTGGCTCATCTGACGGGCGCACTCGCCGGCCTGACGATAGGCCTACTCGTCCTCAAGAACTTCGAGCAACGGCTCCACGAGCAATTGCTCTGGTGGGTCGCCCTCGGTGTTTACGCTGCCTGCACGATATTTGCGATAATGTACAACATAATGCATCCGGATTATCCATGACGCGAGATGAGCTTCGCGTATGAGATTTCGCGGAGCACGTAACGCGCGTTGCACGAGCGCACGAAACTGCCCAAATAATCTTCCTCCGCCGTAACCCGACGACGACGTATGAGGCAGAGAATAAGAAGAAGAAGAAAAAGAGGAGGAGAAGAAAAGGAAGTAGCGCCGAAAACGAGTCAATAAATCCGTACCAAAGAGTAGAAAGAGGGAGCGCTCCGGTTTTTTTTTTTCATTTTTTTTTTTCGGAACACGTCGAGACATCGCCGAAGTTTCACGGACTGCGGGCTAGTCCCGCATGAATTTGCTTCGCTCTCCTACACTCGTTGTTCACTTGTAAACGGCAATTAGCTTTGCTCGCCTTATTTTTCTAAGCGTTTTAAGCGCGTCCAAGACTAAATAGTATACACCGTAGTTACGCTAAACGAGAGAGAGAGAGAGAGAGAAAAGCAAGCAAACGAGATAAAAAAAAATACGCCGACGAGTCTCGTCGTTCAAAGACTGATGATACTTGTGTGTACATTTTCCTCTTTTTTTTCTCTGTATATTTTTTTACGCTTTTTTTATATACACGCAAGACTCTCCTCGTCCAGCACAACCTTTTGATGAAAATTATTCGATTCAAAGTAAATGGCCTTTTCTATGAAAACGGAGAGAGAGAGAGAGAGAGAAAGTGAGAGCGCGATACAACTACGATACTCGCATTTGTTGCAATTACAATCGACTGATTGTTGTAATAGAAAAATGTTGGTCCGATTCAGGCTAACGGTTTGCAAAAGTTGCATAGATCGTATATTTTCTTGGTGAAGAAGACACGAGAGAGAATGAGAATGCGAGAGAAAGAGAGAGAGTAATGAGTAAATGAGAGTGATGAACGATGCTAGTCAATTAGCAGCCACGGAGTAGTTTGTTCTACCCGCTATAAGACATCGCGTATCGTGATGTAAATTACACACACACACACACACACGCGCGCGCGCACACACACACGCGCACACACTGTACACGTGTATAGGGTGTTCCAGTGAAACGCCGAATAACTTTACGACTTGGTCGAAAACAGGTGGGAAAATGTAGTCTTAATACTGTCGGGACACCCTGTACGTGCACACAATACCCACAGAGAGATTGACGGTCGATAAACCGATGGCGAACGACACGCACAGTACAATTAGACGGTAATAAATCGCGAAGTACAGAGTGAAATTACAAGGAGAAACGGAGAGAGATAAATATGTCGAGAGGGAATTAATAAACGTCCGCGCCTTGTGCCTGGGTAGAAGAAGAAAAAAAAACGTTTATATTCGTAGACACTAGTTTTACGAGCATCGGGAACTATATCAGTTCGCAACGTTATTACGCGTTTAGTTCCTCGTTCAATTTAAGAGGGGAAAAAAAGAATCCACGCGCGATGAAGATAATCGCAACGGAAAATCCGCTGCCTTCCCTGTGCGTAAAAGAGGGAAAAAAAGAACAAGATGTTTGTATGTAATTGATAGGAAATTTTGGATTGTACGATTATTTATTTATTCCTTTTTGTAGTGCGCGAGTCCTCGTTTATTTTGTATGCTGCGTGTAGTACCAAGTGGGAGAATTAATATATATATATATATATGTATGTATATACATATATATGCACAGATTTACACATATTATCAATAATTTATGTCACACGCAAAAAGAACACGATACACTCACACACATGGTCAGTCAAATATCCACAAGCCAAAGAAGTGGAGCTAGTAATGCTAAATAAATATTGACAAATCTTTTTTTTTTCATTGACTTGTTTTATTTCTATGTTCCCTGACGGAAAGTTGGCGTTTTTTTTGCATGCAGATGTTTGGGCTATTGACGAGGATGGAAGATTTTTGTGAGGGGGGTCAGAAGCTTGAAATTTCGAAAGTATAATTTTCTATTAGTCTTAACTTCAATTTGCAACGAAAATTTTGTAAAAAAAAATTTTAAATCGAGCGGGTTGGGACGATTTTTGTGGAGGATCGCTCACTGCGCTACAGCGAATCGCTCCGCTGCCATTTACCCTTTTTCCTTGAACGCTATGTTTGATGAAACGGTGTAAGTCGTATCTTAAAATCTATTAGTCCGAATCACTTCAAATTCGGACAGAGCATAGTCTATAACATTTTCTATCGTATGACCGTATGATTTCTTTCGTATATTTATTTGTTCATAACGAATTATTAAGTTTTTTTGTCGCAATGCGAACTTTTTTTTAAAACTTGGCCTTGTAATTTTTAAATTTCAAAAAAGTATCCGGTCAAACAAAAGTGTTATTGTTATACGAAGTACATTTTATTTTACGATCATCATAAATTTGTTTTTTTTTTCTTCCAGATGAACCTAGTTGCGAAAACTGCGTACACCGATTGGCCACACAGCAACGGCGGCACTTTTTTCAAAATAATAATAACTTCATTGTTTATCAATATTTCTTTATGGAAAAAAAATCAAACTTAGCACGACCGTATTAATTAATTGTGTGTAAAATCCCCGCCTCGTTATTGCAATGCTCTCGGAAGAAAAATTAAAAATCGAGTGCTTCAACGACGAGCCTCCATCGAATCGTTGTCAGGGCCTCTACTGTTCTTGCTCGACGCGCCACCACGCGGTTAGCATCCGCACCGCGCGCAGCAGACGATTTTCTCCCGTGCCGCTTGCCGCAGGATTTCGCTAACCTCAAACGTCTCGAGTTTGTCGCTGCTTTTCTTCGCCGCATCGAGAGTTGCATTTCTTGATAAAAAAAAAATGAGGCCGAATCTTTTTCCGTACAGACGCGGTAGGGAACCTCAAAATCCAAATGCAGTGCCATTCAAGGTGCAGATGCCTTTAGCACTGCGGAACAGAGTCACCGGGAAAGGCAGCAAACTTTCAGGTGATGTTTCGAACGTTTCGTCGATTATTTGTTGTTACTCGCGAAGATGATTTAATCTCATTTACTTGTCTTTTTTCTCTACTTTATTTCTCACGCGTTAACGTAACAAATTTACCAAATTTGTGATTGAAAAGTTACGTGCATCGAACATAACCTCGGAAACAATGTCCCGTGAATATTGGAGATATTACTAGTTCTCTATTAGTTTTTTTTACTCTATTTCTCATGCATTCACCAAATTCGCGATTGGAAAGTTACCTTCCTCGAACGTAACCGCAAAAAGAATGTTTCTTCTGCGTATCATCGCTTATCGCAAAGCTGTGAGCTTCAGGAAAAAAAAAACGAGACGATTTCACATAGCCCCAATATTCACATTTCAAATCATGTTGTGTTACTTATTGCTCGTTAGATCCAAAGAATAATTATTAACGTCTCCTTTGCAAGACCCAAAACTGGAATAAAATATCAAAACTTTTCCCTCAACAAGAGTCCTGCATTGCGTAAAGCTTAACTGATGAATTACAGACCAAGGCTGTTTGTACGAGATATCGCTGGTCCTGTCATGCCTGCAACAAAACAATTTCGAGAACAAGCTCTGCACCACGGAGGTGACGGCGTTTCATGACTGTTATCGACGCTACGAGCTGAACATGGCCACGGCGAAGGAGCAGGCGCGCAAGGGCATCCTCACTCCCAACACAAAGAACCTCAAGTACAATCAGTTGAACATATTGTTGAAAAAGTATCCGCAGAGTTAAGCAGGCCTGAGACGCATTGATGGTGTATCTTTCGATTTATTGTTACCGAGTATGTACAGAGTGTGCGGCGAGACGTAATCGTTCAATAAAGTCAATGGCTTTGATTCTCCCTGTCCTTGGACCTCTTGAGTGCCAGTCTTTTGGAATACCCTGCAAGAGGAAGAGCATTGGATGAATGAGTAGAGATAATTTTGTAACGTGGATGTTATAGTCATTGAGCGCAAGAGTAACAAGTGCTTACTCAAAGGTTGATTCGCATCTGCCTGAATGCGATCCAGATGGTCGTCGATCCTTCTCAGGATCTTGTAACTCGCTATGCTTTCGTCTCGGTGTGAGTAGTACGTGTAGGCGAGCATCAGGACACAGAGGACCAGGGCAATCTTGCGAAAGTACCAACTAAGTTGGACTAACTCGAGCTGTGATTCGTAACACTCTTCAATATCCGAGTTTGTTTTGGTTTGTCATGCGCAAATGCTGCAAAAGTGGCGGAAAAGACTTGGCTGTACCTTGTCGTCCGGCGAGGAATTCACCATGTGGCGCACCAACATTCTTTCCGCTATGACGTTCAGACTCAAAATTGTGAATAAACTTATTCTCGCCTCGCACGTGCGCTTAGACGAGCTGAATAACGCGCACACTATACACGCGACCGTGTAATACGCGACGGATTGGAACCACGAAACTTCCGAGAATATCCAATTTTGGAAACTTCTCAGATACGAGAATATCTCGTAAAGAAGCTCCCGTTGGTCCCTGGACGATTCCCTGATCGCATGCAAGTTTTTCCGTTAGAGAATTTGTTGAACAAGCTGTAAAGCTCCTAGCTCGAAGATGAGTGACTCGCTCGTAACGTACTTAAAGTCCACGACCATGTTGCTCACTGTTTCCGCTGAGGACTTTATAACATTGCCCAGATCTCTGCCATGCTCGAGAAGCTCGTTCTGTATCCTCAGCCCCTCTCTCTGGCTCTCCAAAACTGCGCCCTGCATCTCCGATGCCTCCAACAGTTGTTCCGTCATCGTCATTGATGCTCTGTACAATCTGGAAAAATTTCGATACGTGAATACAAGGGACAATGTATTTGCTATGAGAATTGCTGTAGAACTCCCTTCCCAGCGTGAAAAAATTGATCAGCTATCCAATTATCGAGTATGCAACTTAAGCAACGTTTCCTGCCTAACCTGGTGTCCCGTAACTATCAGCACACTCACCGTTCAATGTTTTTCTCCACTTCGCTCTGCCACGTCTCGTGACTCAAGTAAAAGCAGATGTGAGCAGAGTGGGTGTAAAACTCGTTGTAGACGCCGAACGCCCGGTCTGACATGGCATTTATGCATTCCCTGCAAACGACATGTCGCGTCAGAAGTATCGAGTACTGTTCCGGCTAAAGAAATATTTCCATTGATGGATGCAAAATCGTACGAATAAATTGGTGCACAACCTTCTCGTATTGGCAGCCTCGCTGAGATGACAGTCATAAATTGGGTGGCCGGAATCCTCCAGGAAACAATTTGCAAGCCGCAACGCCAGTGAGGAGTGTTGCTCATCGTTCAGTTTGTCGCAATTCGATTCTAACGCCACGATCGCATGGTGCCAGCAAGCTCCGTGCACAGAAAACTTGGATTTGGCTGTTGATTTTTTAATTTTCCAACAGAGTGAAGGAAATAGCATTGAATAAAGAAATGCGAGAAAAAGCAGCATGGACAATACATTGCAAATAAAATGTACAAACGCAGGGTCGAGGTAATTTTTTAAATGCAATGATCGTAACGTTATTCTTCATGTAACATACGCAATGTAATTTTTTGCTTAAGATTCGCAATGGAATTTTTTACATAACATACACAACGTAATTTTGTACGTGACGATCGTAACATTATTTTTGATGTAACACCGTAACATCACTTTCGACGTAACAATCGTAATATCATATTCGAACGCAACAATTGCAAAGTAATAAATGGAAAGAGAGAAAAAAACATTGCAAACTGGTATAACTGACGTGTTTTTTTCCTTAACGTTACTTTCTAACGTAACAATCGCAAAGTAACTTTCCACATAACAATTGCAACGAAATACAAGAAAAAAAAGCAATAAAAAACATCGCAAATAAAATAATTCAACTTAATCGACATCATTTTATAACGTAACAATTGCAAAATTTGTTTATCCGATCGGCGCGCACTACCCATTTTTGTTTTTGTTTTCATTTTTGTATGAAAACGCGCCAATTACCTTTGATCGAGCGATACTCCTTTTCCCCCAATTTCTTTAGAACGACATTACTATTGGGCAGAAAAGAGTCCACGAGGACGGCAGCAGCCAATAGGTGAGCGAACAACATCACGATAACCCGCATGGTAAAACGTTTTTTTTTTACTTTCAAAATATTAACAAAAAATCGGAGCAAAACTGGTACGAACGCGCACGAGGTCGGCGCGGCTCTCGAAGCGGCGCACGCACAAACGTTTCCGAAACGGTTTCTCGTTCAGTTCCTCACAGCAGCTGCGACGTGCCCCTTCTTTCTCCATCGCTCCGTTCCCCCTCTCGCTCCTCTTACTTTTTTCTCTCTCCGTTTGCTTCCCAAGTGACACACGTATTGTTTTTCGTTCTTAGCGTAGCAGCTTTGATACCTACTTGGCGCGAAACAACAAAAAAACGTACGAACTTTCGTTTTCTTCTCATATTGCAGACAAAGATGTATTTTTTACGCGTTGACGTTAAACTCGGCAGCTCGTTTGCTAATGCGGCGCAGTATACGAGGCTCGGTGCACACAGCGCGTAAGGTGCGATCAACGCAGACGAATCGCAACGGCGTGGCGGCTCGAGAGCCGCGCTCCGATTGGCCGCGGGCGCGATACCTCCCACTTCGCGTTCTCGCGGTGTGTACGAACCGTCGGTGACGCGCGGCGGGGGGGCAGTGTTTTTTAGAGCACGCACGTTCCGACGAGTGTATACGAGTCCGAGTACATAAGACGGGTCCGAGGAATAATGAGCTGGCAGAAAAAAATAACACAGTCGCAATATTGTTAGTCGCGTATCAAAAACGTCCGAATCATTCGCTCGGTCAGTTCTTTTAATGCGGAACGAGCGTAATTAGAACTAGGGTACACGGGTACGGGAATAATTCGCTCTTTTTCTTGTTTTTTCTTACCTTTATCCGTCTGTTACGCGTTTCATAACCTCTAAGCGCTGCCCGTTCGGCTACAGAGTCTAAACATATTGCTCGCTCAATCCCAAGCTCTTGTTATATCCTCTTCTTTTCTTTCAGTTGTCCGGGACCTGCGAGTGCCTGTGCAACCCTCGGTTTCCGACCGGCCGAAGTTTTGTCGCTCCGTAACACACGCGAGAGCGCGACACGCGAGCAAGGAAAACATCGGATTTAGCTCTATGTCAGCCACGTCTCCTGCTCGATTCACCCGATACTCGACTTCAAACGAGAATCATTGTCTCGAGGGGTACCGCTCGACGCGTCCTCCAAGTCTCACTACGACGAGTACCCATAGCGAGAGACGCGACGAGAATGCTCAACGAAATAACAGCCGCTGCGCTGTTCTTAGTACAGCTGATAGAAAAAAACGAAAAATTTAGTCAAGATCAGGTGGAATGCTTCGGACGTAGGCTGGTGGAATTGTTGACGGAACGCTTCGAGAATCATTGGTTCCCCGACAAGCCCTTTAAGGGCCAAGGCTATAGGTGCATCAGGGTCAACGGCCACAGCAGACGTGACTCCACCCTAGAGAGCGCTGCCTATGCTGCTGGCGTCAAGTATGAGGATCTTTCACTCCCCGTCGAACTTACCCTGTGGGTCGATCCGCATGAAGTTTGCTGCCGATTCGGCGAGAGCAAGGGCTCTTATTGCACTCTCGCATCCTTCGAGAGGGACACTGGCGCAACAGAACTCGACAACAAAGAGAACTTACCCATCGACCGGGGATCGAAACAGTCGCAGGTGAATATCCAGTCGAGAATAGACCCATGTCCAATGTCTCTAGAAATTTGGGATCTAATTTGAATTCTTATGAACACGTTGAGCAAATGTTTTATGAATTCTCGAAAAACAGGTCGGTTTTTAATGTTTTTCATGATGACAGTAGTGAAATTACGTGAGCTTTGAAGCTTGCATCGTTGGAATGCAATGAAAATTAATATTTCCGAATTCCTTTAGTTTCTCTTGGTAGATTTTGCCTAGAAAGAACCCTCGACCATTTTCTAAGATACTTATTTAACGATCTATAGTAAAAGATTTAGTATCATAATAAAAATAAGGATATGAAAATACAAAAAGTACTTTAGTTGCGTTCCAACTATGCATACTTCAATACCACCGGATGGGGAAGTCGAGATTCTACACACAATTAATACTGGTCTTGCCAAGTTTGAGTTCTTTTTTTTTCATTGAAAAATATTGATAAATGAAGTTATCATTATTTAAAGAAAGTGCCGCTGTTGCTGCTTGGTCAATCGGTGTGGGTGGTTCCGACATCTAGCCTTATCTCAAAAGAAAAATTTAAAAACGTACTATCAGTATAATAATAGAAATTTCGTATGATCAGATATTTTTTTGAAAATTACAAAAATGCCAAGCTGTTGGGAAAAAGGCCGATTTTCGGCGAGAAAAAAACGACTTTGATCGTTTGTTATCAATGGATAAATACATAAAAAAATAATCCAGTCTTACGATAGAAGATGTTATAAACTCTGTCCGAATTTAAAGTAAGTTGGACGAATAGACTTGCACCGTTTCATAAAACATAGAGTTGAAAAAAAAATGACAAAAGAAAAAAGGATAAATCGCAGCTTAGAGGTTCGTTGTAGAGACCACAAAAACACAGTGAAATTCGTGCGAGAACATTTGCAAATTTACAGTCGTTCGTGAATAGCAACAAATTTCTTATATTCAACAAATTTATATTTTTCCTTTATCAAATACATTCTGCAAACTATCTTCACGTATCAAACTTTGCGCTCAGTCAATAAATTCAAGTCTAAAAGTATACTTTATTATAATACGAGCCTAAGAGTGCCTGTTGACGAAAGCGTTCTCTAATCGTTCTTACGCGCTTGTCTTACGAGAAGAAGAATCCCGCCGCAAAGTCGAACAACACTGAGCCGAAGGCGCTGGGCTCCTCCGCTCAAAATCAACAAACTCAACAACCGCAGCAACACGCGGCCAACGTGACCGTCGCCCCACCAGCGGGCAAACGACGCAATTTGAACAGTCCGAGATCGCATCCGACCAGGAATCGTTCGTGGTTCAATCACTCGTTCGGCGGTATGGCGGGCTTCGGTGCTCATCCGATGAGTCAAGCCTGGTACGGTGTGGTGCCGCCTCACTTCATCAGCGGCCCGTCACCACCGCCCTTCGTCGCCGGACATCGCGGCAGCAAATGGATGCATCCCTCGTCTTATCCCGTCACAGCAG
This sequence comes from Ophion ventricosus, assembly GCA_963932345.1. NCBI lineage: Eukaryota > Metazoa > Arthropoda > Insecta > Hymenoptera > Ichneumonidae > Ophion > Ophion ventricosus. Next base: position 20,262,159 of record OZ010711.1, on the reverse strand, counting down.
GAGTCACCACACGTTTTCAGCACCACTGGTCCACCTCGAGAGCTACCCTCAAAGTATGAAGAAGGACCCACGACCGACCCGCCCCCGCATCCTCGAGACCTACACGTTCGTTACACACACGGCCCGCAAACTTTGACGATTGAGGTTTTCTTTCGTTTCGTGGTTTTTACTCAATCGCACCCTGAATGGAAAATTTCTCGTGTCCCAAACTATAATGATGCGAAATATTATTATGTATTATTATGTATTTATTTATAAACACGGCTCGTTCAATGCTGCCAAACCAACAGCCACAAAAAAACAAAGAAAGAAAACACGTAAAGAAAATTATGACTCTATAACCGTAGGATATGGAACACGGACAAAGCAAGGTTGCATTCGGATGCATGTTGGACACATATATATATATACAGATATATATGTATGTATACAGATATATATGTATACGCAGTTATTTCCTTTTTTTCTTCTTTTATTCACGTTTGATAAAATGCTTTTTTTCTTCTCCTCTTTTTTTTCGTTCATGTTGATTAGATTGAAAAATTTTATTGGAAATGTTGTAAATGGGATATTATTTTAAGGACACAACACTAGGATACGATAAGAGAAATGTTGAAAAAAAAAAACATTCTCGCTGGATCAAGGAAAACGCGATTGTCTGTTATTAATGATTTTTTTCAAATGAAAAAAAATCAAACTATATATATCAATGTTAGTCATATTAAAAATGTTTTATTATGTCACAACACTGTGCGCGTATAGAATAGCGCAATAGGGTTCATCAATAAATAGTTTTGCAAATTGAAATTTCGTGTTACGTGTCTCTTGCTTGTGGTGCTGAAACAAGTTAATTTCTTGATTTGTCTCTGTGCAATTCTACCTTGTAGTTCGCCTATTTAATTCGTTGAAGGCAATCTTGTTTTTGGTTGTGAATGATTAATACGATCTTTGGTACAAATGTTTAACGGGTCTGCATAAACTTGCCAAACGAACAGGTCGTTTTTCAATATTTTCTTCTGATGAGAACATTTGAATGACGAAGTTGGGTTTTTCCATACAATTCGTACATAGTCTTGCCAGGTTTAGCTTTCTTTTTTATTGAAAAATATTGACAAACAATGAAGTTATTATTGGATAATTTCATTGTTTGCACTTCCTTCAAGGAAGTGCCGCCATTGCTGCATGGCCAATCGGTACAGGTGCTCCTGGCAATTCGGCTTATGTCAATTGAAAAATAAAAAAAAATATTCTTTTAGTCTAATAATTAAACTTTCGTATGACCGGATGCTTTTTGAAATCTTAAAATGCCAATGAAAATGCAAGCCTCTAACAAAAAATTTGTCATCAAAAACGGATAAACATATTAAAAAATCATCCCGTCATACGATAGAAAATGTTATAAACTATGCTCCGTACGAATTTGAAGTGAATCGGACGAATAAATGTTGAGGTACGAATTACACCGTTTCATAAAACATAGGTAGTGTTCAAGGAAAAGGCAAAAGAAAAAAGACGTTCCACAAAAATTATCACAACCTGCACAGTTTATGGAATTCTTGCAATATCTTTGTAGCAAATTAAAGTTACGATCCTAGACCATAAAACTATAGACTAAAAAATCTTATTCTCTAAATTACAAACTTTTCCAAACCTATCAACGTGACTGCATATAGATGCAAGCGTCTGCATACATTAAATCATCACGAGAAACCGAAAAATTCTCGACGCTCATTTAAAACGGACCATACACGTATATCTGACAGTTATACCTGTCAGGTAAACCTGTCTGTATGCCCGAGCTGCGTAAAGCACGCAGACGTATGAAATCTGCAGTTTTGTGACATACATGTTCCTGTTTAACTGTACAGTCGAACTGTACAGGTTAATCCATCAGGTAACACATCGAACAAAGACTCGAAGTTTTTTCCCCACAAAAATGTTGAGTCCCTGAAAAGCAAGTTGCAAAAATTGCTCCGCGTTATTTCCGTTGGGAAAATAAGATACTCGTACATGACGCAACACCATGGCGAGTGAGAGAGAAAGAGCGGCCGCCACGGTCATCTCGTACGATCAACGTCTTGACAGCCAGACGAGCGGAAAAGCTGGTAAGGTTATATAGTTATCATATACACAAGACTACGAAATTTTGATAACGCGCGCAAGATCCGAAATTCAATTTATTCGTTTAGAGGCGATGATGCAATAAATATCACGCGCTCAGTCACGAACAATCGCCATTTATCTTACCCGCGCAAAACTCATCGTTACTCGTGCATAACCTCACTTTTTGTATTTTTTTCTACTTCTCTCGTACCTCGAAATCAGCCGAAGATTTTGAAAGGGAGTTCGAATGTTGGAGCGGGACGAGGGCGTGAAAAAAGACCGCGAATACGATACATGGGCTTGCCACCGTTGTTTCGTAACGTCCTCATCGGTGTTCCAATAGGAATCACTCTGCTCGACACCGTGGGCTATGTGGCGAGAGTCGAGGGCGTTTCCATGCAACCAGCCCTGAATCCGAACGAGAAACAGACCGACTACGTGTTCCTCAATCGCTGGGCGGTCAGAACTTACAACCTGCGACACGGCGACGTAGTCATCTTTGTCTCGCCCAAGTTTCCTAGCCAAAAGCTCATCAAACGCATTGTCGGATTGTCCGGTGACGTCGTCACTACTATAGGCTACAAAAGTCCGATTGTCCAGGTATCTCTTGTAACTCGCTGTTATATATGTGCATTTTTATTATATATGTGGACCAGTACACAAAATTCTTTGTGCAAATATATATGCACGCATACATAAATTTTATTTAATTACTTATAAAGAGTACATGCGATAGTAATTACTTACAATAGTGATCAAATTTAAGGTTATGTTATAATTTATTATAAAAATTTAACATATTTTTTACATATTGTTTCAAATATTTGAAATTGCTTTATAAATGCTCAGTATGCATAAGTAAATTATTGATACTGTTTATTACAATTATGAATATCTAATTTATTTATTTATCTATAAGGGTTCATGTATAACTAATGTATTAATAATATTTAAGAAATCATTATTGAAGATCCAACAATCCATTTATGCAAAACAGCAAACTCACTAAATTTATATTTTATTTGTAGATAGTTCAATGAAGAAACATATTTCATTAGTTTAAATTGGAATATATTTTTTTCAATGTACTTTTAAATATTTGAAAATAATTCAGCAAATGGATTTATAAATTACTCGCACATTAACCCAAACCAAACGTTAATATTTGAAAGTGCACTTCAAAAGTAAATTGCAATTATATAAACTTATAAAATATTTTTCTTTATTAAAATACTTAAAAATAAAATATAAGTAAATATTTTAATAAAGATTTATTTAATAGTGCTTATAAAATAGTAATAATTTATAAAAAAGAATTTATAAATTATTTGTCAATTCTATTTGCTCAGTTGTTTATAACTATTTAAAAATGCATGAGAAATATTAATTTTCTCTCATATAGTTTATGAAACATTTTCTTTCGTGAAAATACAAAAAAAAAATAAAACTATTTTAACCGCTAACGTTAAAAAATCAACGTAACAAATTTTTTCATCCAAATAATTTGTAGAAATGCTGAAAGCAGGAAAAAAAAGGAATTCGGAATGCTCGCAGGTTCCCGAAGGACACTGCTGGGTCGAAGGCGATCACACCGGTCACTCTATGGACTCGAATTGTTTCGGTCCCGTTTCGCTGGGTCTCGTAACGGCAAAGGCTACGTGCATCGTTTGGCCGCCGAGTCGCTGGCAATATCTCAAATCAAGCGTACCCGAGAATCGCGTTCCCGTGAATCTCACGACCAAGAGGGCTTGAAATGAGAGCGGTGAGATTCGTGAAGAGGCTCGAGTGGGAGTTGCCCGGTACGGTTTTCCGACACGGATTGACGATCGGCGATGTCGACAACGACGGTGACAACGAGCTCGTCGTTGGCACAGCCGAAGGCGACGTCTACATATTCAAAGTAGGAGAAGTCTTCTTAGTTCAATTTATTCGAGCCTGAATTTACTTTTAGTACAATTAACCGGAGCTTCAAGTTGTACATTTGTATTTGCGTTTTTCCATTAATCGAGGATGAATTTATAAGAACGCATCGAGGAGAATTATTGACTCGTATTTTCGTTCGCCAGGGTACCGAAGTGTGGCAGAAGATCTCGGGCTTGGGTCTGATAAGTTGCGTCGCGATTGGCGACATCTTCAACTACGGGTGTAACGCCCTCGTGGTGATATGCGGCGACGGCTGGGCTCACATATTCTACAGTCCGCGTTCGGTAAATCCGAGCACAATGGCGCCCATAAATTTGTTGCCCGCCTCGTCGTCGTCGTCGTCGTCCGAGACGAGTGAGGCCCACGGTAAAATGGAATGCGTCCATTTGCAGAGAATACCGACGAACACGAAGGTCGTGATAGTGGCGGACGTTGATCGTGACGGTGCGAACGAGATGATAATAGGCTTGACAGATCGAGTCGTCAGGTCTTACAGATGGTCGACCAACACGGAACTCGGCACGGGCAAACTGGTCGGACTCAACAAGTGGGAGTGCGCCAATCAAATTGGCACGGTAACCCTTCAACACACGAGCGAGGGAATGCCCACGTTGCTCGTGGCGCAACCGGGCGGTACGTTCATGCGAATAAAGTGCAATCCGGAGGATTGTCGAGACGTGAACGTGGACGGGGACGAGGACGACTACGACGAGGGCTTCGCCGCGGCTGGTTGTGTCGATTATCAAACACTCGGCATCGCGAGAATGCGCAATCAGAATATATCCACCGAGATCGTCGGTGATCTCGAGCCCGGTGTGATTTATCGCGGCGCCACCTCAGCCTCCTCGTCATCATCCTCATCCGCCGGCTCCGCCGAACACCCGAGATTCGTACCGAGAGGCGAATTTCGTCGAAACTTCTCGCAGCCCGACATCTCGCGTGAAAACGCCGACGACGAGACCATAACACGCGCGAGATTCTACAGCAGGGTCAATTCTCCGGAGATTCGCCACAGTGCTTGCGCCGAGAAGATCGAGGAACCACGGACAAGGAGGAAGAAGAACTCTGACGAGCTGCTCACCAGGGCCAAACCCTATGCCCTTGCCACTCTGGACGGCACGATAATGTTGGTCAAGGATGAAACGATCTTGTGGTAATAATCGTAACCAATTATTCCTATTTCTCTCTTGAATTTGTTTGGGTTCGTTTGGGTTGAGAATCTCCTCAGGGAAAAGACTTTCACAGCTCAATGCAATCCTTTAAAGGGCTATGCAAGTCGATCACCAGATCTTCGCGCTCTGCCGTCTGGACGTGACTGGCGATGGCGCCGACGAAATAGTCGCTTGTACCTGGGACGGGCACACCTACATGTTGGACCAGCAAAGACGGAGCGTACGCTTTCAGTTTGAGGAGCCGGTGAGAGCATTTGCCACGGGTAATTACAGCGTCAAACCCACCACCTCGACACCCTGTCTAGTTTACAACACCTTTAGCAACAAATTGTTTCTCTACTACGACGTTGTCCTACCGAGTATGGTCATCACCCCGCTCAATCCACTCGAAGACGTCGAACCCGAGCTTGAGAAGTTCATCGATGAAACTGTAGCCTCGTCCGATGAGACGCGACTGTCGCGAGACGAACGAATTCGGAGCCTCACGGAATATCTGCTCTACGGACTGTAAACAGATGAATAAACTGCCTATATTCTTTCCTCGTGCTCTTTTTCTTCGAGTTGAGCTAAAAACCATTATAATATCTGTATCAACACGTTTGAGATAAGATCGATTGCATTGAAATTGAATACTGTACCGTAAAAACGAACTCCAGGAGAATTCTGAGGGTAGCCGCGAGATGTCGTTAGTTTGACTTTCAATCGTTCGCAGAACTCTCAGAGTAACCGCTAGATGTCGTTAGAGATCTCTTTGAGGCGTTCGCGGACCTCTCAAAGTGGCCGCGAGAAGTCGTTAGAAGATTCAGAAACGTTTGCGGAACTTTTCAAATAAACGCGAGATGTCGTTAGGGCCTCTCATAAAGATTCTCTCATAAAGTTCGTGGAACTCTCAGCGTAATCGCGAGATGTCACTAGGCGGACTGTCACAGTACTCCTCAATACTCGTTCATCCCTCGCGACGCGTTGTTTTATATGGAGCGTGCCAAAAACATTCGGCGAGATCCGCGAACGAGCGTAAACACGATTCCAGCTTTTAGAGCAAAATACCGCGTCGCCAGAAGCATTTCACGATGATAACGAAACGAGCGAAATGCTCGCGACGCGAATAATCGGGGAACGAATAAATATCGCGCGCGCACACATACGTGCGACAGCGTCGCGTGTCTCGCCTGTGCCAAGAACGCTTCGGCGATACGCAAACAAGGATTTTCCATTGATTTGCGATGAGACGCTTTACGACCCGTAAATAAAAAAAATTTTCACGGATCGACATTGAGAGAGACAGAGAGAGAGAGAGATATGACTGGTCGCACAAAAATAGCTGGTAGAATAAAAATCGTTTTCGCTCGGTGATTCAATTCGTGAGTATAAAAACGACGAATAATTAAGTTAGTATCAATCAAAATAACGATCCCCCTTAATCTCGCAGCTCTTCAGCATCTACGTGGCAAGTGAGCGTTTTTTTGGACCCTGGTCGAGCTCGCCGCACCTTCCAGTCAAGCTTCCTAAAGGTCCAGCCCACCGACTCTCAATGCGTGCACCGTGTGCATACTTGACGGAGCCTGAAATGCACCCGTTGATTGACGAATCCAAAGAATCGTGGCCAACGAAGTTATGAGAGCAGACGAGGATGGCAGATCCGTCAACCTCGGCTGGTTGGCCCAATGGAAGGCTCGACGAAATCGGCAAGAGCCTTAAGCCAAAGTGGGAGAACTTTGAGAACTGGATACATTGCGTGTGCGTCGTCACTTTTGATCTCGAACTCGGTCAGGCTGTGGAGGTGAGTGAAAGAATTTTTGTATTGAACGCACTGGTGTAAGCTTGTGAATAGATTGATTTTTATTATTCTTCATAACAAGAATATTGGGATGCAATGTTGGAATATTATCCATAATTAGTACATAGTGTTGCCTAGGTGAAGTTTTTTACAAGCTTTTATTTAACTTTACTGTTGTGAGATGCAAAACGGCAAATCGATGTTTCATCCACTTCTCGACAACTTATAGCTCGGAAATTTTGAAAACATTCGTCTAAGAGGTGACAATGCATGATTCAACTTTAAAAAAATAAAAAAAGACAAAAATAATGACTTTCTGTGAGATGCAAAACGGAAAATAGATATTTTACCCACTTCCCGACTACTTAGAGCTTTGAAATTTTGCAAACATGCATCTAAGAGGTCACAATGAATGATTCAACTTAAAAAAAATAAAAAAATAAAAAAATAATGACTTTATGTGAGATGCAAAACGGAAAATAGATATTTTACCCACTTCCCGACTACTTAGAGCTTTGAAATTTTGCAAACATTCATCTAAAAGATGACACTGCATGATTCGACTTTAAAAAATTAAAGACTAAAATGTAGAAAATAATTTATATGTAAAAAAATAATTTTTTAAAAAACAAGGTTTTATTCAATGTACTGAAAAGTGGAATAGTAATTTATGCTACAAGTGCGGGAAACAACGAATTCCATCGCGCGTGAAGTTGCCGCATGAGCCGAAGGCTTATGGTGCATTTCACACGAGTACGAGTGAGAAATGCACGATAAGTCAAGGCGAATTCGGCAACTTACGCGCGATGTAATTCGTTTTTTTTCGCACATGTCCCATACATTATTTTTTGCAATGACTGTCTCGAAAGTGGGATTTGAGATTCAACAAAACCAATAACAATTATATTCAAATATATCAGATCAGTTAAGATGATTTCCTTGTCAGAAAATACGACTGTGATAAGTTGACGTTTCATATCACATGAATTTCACTACATTCAAGTTTGTTCAATCGGTCGAAAATCGTAGAACAAAAAACTATCAACCGTGAAAAAAACTGTTTTTTCGTGAATCGATGCGGTAAAGTGAGCTATAAATAGATTTTTTTCCGTACTAGTGCGGGAAGGTCTCACATTTCCGCACTAGTGCGGGAAAGTAAGCATCGTTGAGAAATAAGCCACTTTCCGTACGCTAAACACCAATCGAAAATCGCACTTTCGGGACAGGCATTGCGAAAAATAATTTTTCTTACCAAATCACCTATATGTGACTATAAATAAAAGCTTGGGGTGCTTAATATTTGGACATACAATCTTTAATTTACATAAATGCGTTAACATATAAACTGTATTTAATTTACTGTAAAACAACCTTAGATTTCTTAAATAAAAATCGGGAAACTGAATATAACGTGTGATAATAATTTCTCAAATTACTATTGTGCCAAATTCAATTTCAAATTTCACATTCAAATCAAATTTATTAAACATTAAAAAAAATGAGCGCCCCAAGCTTTTATTTATAGTCACATATCGGTGACTTGGTAAGAAAAAATTATTTTCTAGTTTTCAGCACATTAAAAAAAAGCTTGTTTTTTTTTAAATTGTTTTTTTACATATAAGTTATTTTTTCATTAACAAATATGCATAAACTATGAAGTTATTATTATTTAAAGAAAGATTCTAACAACTAGGCCCATCTCATGTGATAAATTTTAAAAAGTATTTTTAATATAATAATCAATACTTTCTTGAAAATTGCGATAATGCCAAGCTGTAAAAAAAAAGATCAATTTTTGACAAAAAAACAACTTTAATAATTTGTTATCGACAAATGGATAAACATATGAAACAATTAGCTGGTCATACGATGGAAAATGTGGTGAACTATGCTCTGCTCGAATTTGAAGTGATTCGGACGAAAAGATTTTGAGATACGACTTGCAACGTTTTATAAAACATTGTGTTTGAGGAAAAAACTCAAAGGGTAAATCGTCAGGTGGATCTCCCTAGCGCAGTGGGTGATCTGAGCCTTGACAACAATCGTCACAAATCCCTTAATTTTTGACATTCTTCAAGATCTTGGTTTGCAAATTAAAGGCCCTAGGCTGTCAAATTCAATTTAAAAATCCGCTATCAGAAATCCAATAACTTATCCAAATAGGCGAAATTTTTCCTGTATTTATTTTGTTTCTTTTTTACATTAATTTATTAAAAACGTCGAGGAACTGCAACAGGTATCGGTACAATTTTTTTCCCCACCTCTTTTCAAGGCCATTTTCCCAAGCCACGTGAAGCTGTCGGAGCAGGAGCGCTCGAACGTCTGTTATTTGGCGTTTCCGGACTCGAATTCCGGCTGCATGGGGGACACCCAGTATCACGTGAGAATACGCCAAAACAAGCACACGTCGAGGTGTTCCCGGGCGCTGAAGGAGTACGATCGGAAATCACCGACCTTCCTGCAATCTGACAAAGACTATTACTGGGGTTACGTGTACTTTCGTCAAGTCAAGGACAAGACCCTGCCGCGCGGTTACTTCCAAAAGGTAAACGTCACTCTCTTCGTCAACGCTCGCAAATTGGCTGCGATGTACGAGAGAATGAAGAAATATGAAAAAATTAAATTAAATAGGGAAACACATAATTACGAAACTGAAGAATAACGAAATTAAAGTGACGTTAACGTTGTATTCGCAGAGCGTGGTGATAATATCGAAATTACCCTTTGTAAATTTATTCGGCGAAGTGTGCGCTCTCGTTGCCCCGGAATTCTTCGATGCGGGCGCGAAGGTGATGGAAGTCGCGACACGGGAGATCGATCAGTGGCCGCCACCGATTCCCGGCCAAACGATTCACTTGCCACTCTTAGGAGTTTTATTTCAGGTGGGCAAAAATCCTTCAATAATTATAATAACAGTAACAATAATAAAAAATCAAGGTGATTGTTATAATGATAATTGCTACTATTTATAATAAAAGTAATAATAATTATAGTATTAGCAGGAGTAGCAACAATAATAATCAATAAACATAATAGTTATTTTAATAATAACAACTATGATAACAAAAATAACAAGCACAACATCAATAAAAAGAATAATAATAACAGTAGCAACACGAATCCCTCTTATCATTGTTACTATTAAGTGGCTACGTGGGTTTCGAAGCCAAAAAAAAGCATATTTCCTCTATTAAAAAAAAAATATAATACATCAATTATTTTATTCAAATGTTAAGCACATGAAGGAGCAACATTTCAACAATATTTTCAAAAAATTTCATCCAAAAATTTGGGAAATTCAGCCGGTGGGACCTGGTTTCCGGAGACCCCTCAAAAAAACGTGGCCTCGTGGTGGTCAGGATAACTCATGATAGCTTTATCTGAAATTAAGAAACCAAATTTTTTCTGTTAGTAGATAAGTACAGCTCGTGATCGAAAGGATAAAAAAAAAATTGAAATTTGAATTTTTGGCAAAGTTGTATGCAAAATTGTTCAGTTTTTGGTACAATTTACACTACGTATAGCCTTGTAAAATTAGTTGTAATCGAGAAAAAAAACCTTCGGTCAATCACTAGTCAATGCTGTTTTGAAGAAGTATGCAAAATTTCAATAAGATCGGTGCATTAGTTTTTGAGAAATCGTGTCCACCGACTTCAAAAATAGTGTTTTGGGAAAAATGCGTATACCTGCATCGCTCCCGGCCGGTTTTTCCCAACGGGGGGAATTCCCAAAGGCTCTCTCTCTCCTAGACTTTTACTCCGATTGACTTAAAACTTTGTGAGAATATTCTAGACATATTGTACTATTAGATAATAAAATTTAAAAAAAATGAATTTTTTGAAATTTTCAAACCCACGTAACCCCTGAATAATAACGATTATAGTAGTCGAAGTAATAATAATAACAATACGAAGAATATTAATAAAAATAATAAAAACAATAATAGTAATGATAATTGATGCTATTCCTATCTATAATATTTATAATAATACCAATTGCGATGGCAATACTTATAATGATAATCGTAATAATAATGACAAAATGAATAACAGTAGGAACAATAATACTCCAAAAGACTTTTCTCAAATAAACCCAACCAAATTTGAGAAGTTTAATATTGAGGACGTTTTTTTGATTTTTTTTGTTTTCGGAAATTTCAGACGTACATTCCCAACAAGAATTACAAGATAAACGTACCATCGGTGAGCGCGTTGGAGCACGCGCCTAACAAGCGAACGCTGCGTCGTTTGATACTCACCTCGTCCTACGAAAGTGACATGTTTCAAAATTTGGGCAGCGTCGTTACCCACGTACATCTTCTTTGGGAGCTCGTACTGTTGAGCGAGCCGATCGTTGTAATGGCCAGTTCACCGACCACGTGCGCCGAAATGGTACAGGCCTTGGTAGCGTGAGTAAATTACACGTACTTTCAATACTTTCGATACGTATTGAATTTCGTTTGAGCGGAGAATTGAAAACTTTTTCGAACATTGGGTACTTTTCAAACAGGACTATAGCACCGCTTAAGTACTGCTCGGATTATCGGCCTTACTTCACGATCCATGACTCCGAGTTCAAGGAATACACGACCGACGCGCCGACACCACCGGCAGTCATTCTCGGCGTGACCAATCCCTTCTTTGCCAAAACCCTCCAGCGATGGCCTCACATAATAAGAATCAGCGAGGGCAACAATGTCGTCGGTGAGTTTCTCGCGAAGGAAATTTGCTTTATATTCTCTAGCCGAATTTCCCAACATGTGTACTCTGAAATACGTTTTTTTTTGCCGGCAGAGGGCCAAAAGTATCGAATAAAGAGAAGCGAGAACCTTAAAGTTTTGGACTCGAAACCCGGAGTTTACACGCAGTACAAAGCGTTCCTTCAGAAGGACAAAGCCATACTGAAGAAATTGTTACGTGGGACGCAAACCAAACGTCCCAGGGAAGTACAAACGGCAATGCTCAAGCGCCACCTGATGGAACTCACCGAGAGCTTCATGATTCCCCTCGAGAGATACGTAGCCAGCCTCATGCCCCTCCAAAAAAACATATCACCCTTCAAGGTAAATCTTTGATCGCACGGTAATACGAGGGAAAATGTTCATTAAAATTTTTGAAATTGTCACAAAATTTTTGTTTGCAAATTGAAATTCGAACCCCAAGCTACAAAACGATGTAATTTAAAAAAAAACGTCCTTTCGAAATATCAAGCTCACGCAGAGCTTTTAAATTTTTTTTTTGCCATTATCCGTTACCAAATCTCGACAATTAGAGATCAGCTCGTAGTTCCGTATTATCCAATAGAAACCAGCATACTTGAAAGTACGCAAAAAAATATCGACAATCTTTCATAAGTGCTGAATTCGTTTTACAGGCGACACCGATTCCCCAGTTGTTCAATCCCGACGATTTCCTCTCGACCCTCAGTACTTCCGGTCCCCAATTAACGACGGGGATAAAGGGCGACTGGATCGGTCTCTACAGGAGATTCTTTCGATCGCCTAATTTCTCCGGATGGTTTCACTCGCGCTACACCGAACTTACCCAAAAGTTGCAGGCCATACAACTCGAGGCCCTCTCCCAAGCGGTAAGGAATTCCACATTCATTAAGAAGTGTGTGAAAGATCCCATCGCTCGCGAAAGACTCTTTCCCGCTCCTCGTGTGACGGTTCAGCCGATATTGCAACGAAATTGAAATTTGCGCCGGAATACACACGAAGCTTTTTTTTTCTTCTTCCTCCAGGATTTGAAGACATGGGTACGGGACAAACAGGAGGTCGAGGTCGTCGACATGATACTGAGGATACGTCAAAAGTTAGAGAAGAGCTACGGCGAGGACGTGCCCATTACGAATTCGGTGCGTGAAATGCTATGCGAGAGGATAAACGACATAACTCGCACATTGCCGGAAGATCTGAAGATAATACTGAGCCAAGAATCCTGACGTTGCTCCCACAGGCTTAGTACAATTTCGTATTAGTTGTAGGAGAAGAGGGGGGGGGGGGGGGGGGGGGGGTGGATCGTGCGACCGAGACCGATTTTTCGGTATCTTCCTTTTACCTTTTTGTTTTTTGTAATACTCTCCACGGCTTAATAATCTCTATTGCTCAGTAACGAAGACTCCGACGTAAGAAATACGTAAAGTGCGCGGTCTCTTGTTTTATTCTTTGGTACGTATCGATTGAGTTCGAGGCGTGCAATGGCATACGTTTTTTTTTAATTCATTTTTACGGGATCTACCGGTTCGTAATGTTCTTTTACTGAATCTACGACGTTATTCGTAATCTCATTATATCATTGTACACATAGGCCCATATGTGGTGCATCGATTAACCAAGCGAAAAAAAAAGCAAAACAAGAAGAGCCGAACGTACGTCAGCGCAGAGGACGGGGAGGATGGATTATTATTATTATTACCTCTTGTTGTACAATATTGACACGAGAGAGCTGTGAATGCTGATGAGATTAATGTTATTAAAATCTATTTTAATAGTACAGCAGGAGTGTGTGGAGCAGCTTCGTATCTACTTTTATTCTTGGTCCCCGCACTGCGTTTCTTCCTGTCGCCAAATTCCAAATTGACTTCAATTATTGCGGATGGATTTTTTTCTGGTTGGCGGTTTCTGGGCTTCCGGGGAGGGGGTGGGTCGTGCCACCCCCAGCCCCCGATTACGGCAAAGCTGCCCACACTCATGAGAAAAGTCGTGCTCTTCCGCGCCAGAGTTCGAAGCGAAACGCGAGCTTCCGTTTGGGGCCGTGAGCAGCGCGCTCGGCGTACACGCGGGCTCAAACCCACGTGCTTTTCGAATATGCACGGTCGATCCATAAAGCTGCGAGGTGAGCCCGAAGCTCTCGATCTCCCCTCCCCGCGCGCACTTCCCCGCCACGCCGTACCTCCCGTTGGCCGTGCGGCGATGGCCTAGTAAGGTCAGGGTTTGTGCCGGGTGGCAGAGTGAGGGAGCGGCGGGGAGAGGGAGGGAGGGAGAGAGAGGAGAGAGGGTTGAGACGAACCCATCAGTCGCCCCTGATACGAGGCGGCGGACTGGGTCACAGAGTTACCGTGTCCCAATACGCTTAACCACGTGTGCACTCGCGCGCCTGTGGGTGCTTGTATCTTCGAGCTCCAAAGCAGAACAAAAAAAAATCGGAACTATCTCTGGACACGCGCTGTTACACGTCAGTTGCATTTCCGATTTCAAAAGGCAGTACATCGACAGTCTGTGCCGTTTTTCCCCGTAGAATAACACGCGACATTCGAAGCGCCGGTGTCGCACCTGTCATCGCATACATCCGAGACAACAAAAATTCAATCGCGCAAAAAACAGATGACGCAATTTTCGAGTTATCGAACAGTCGCGAAAAATAATCGCGGCGTTGCGCGAAATGATAAAAAATTAAGAGATAATACTGGTAGCGGAATATCGATGTGCACAAAGTGCCAAATTCCTTACTGCAAGCCGAGTGGAAGGAAATGCGAAGGATAATTGTTCGATCAACTGCGCGCGCTCGGGGGACTCCTCGATCTCAATTGCTCAGAGAACGATCGAACGCGTTCGATTTCTTCAGGTAGGAAAATATTCTTCAATATAACGCCGAGATTATTGATTCTTATTATCGAATAAGAAATAGACGAGCCAAAAACGTTTTCGACTGGAGAATAAAAGGTCGCTTGTGCGCGAAATCGGCGCTCCGTCTGCGGTCCCGAGCTTGGACGCGCCACCGCCAGATGGCGCCAGCCATTCGCAAGAAGAGGAACGCGGAATTCCTCGCGCTTCCTGAGAGGATGTGTTTCCAACACAATAACAATGATCATCATCATCATCATAATAAAAATAACAATAATAACATGTCGAGTCTTGTATAAAGTTTTCATAGTAATAATAACAATTATAGTTCTTATTATATCGTTATCATTATTGGTATAATGTTATAAGTTATATTCTTATAGTTATTAATAATAATTAATAACAATAAGAATAATAAAGACGCAGTGCTTACAATAAGAATAATAATAATTGATATCCGCGAAAAAACGAGCACATTTTGCTTTTTGAGGCGTTTCGAGACAACGAAATGTTACCGTTTGATTAAAAAAAGTAAATTCTTTGTCATAACACATGGGTCATTAAGTCCCGGGACTAACCAGTAAAAAAACATTTTTTTTGGCAAAATGCGACTTTATTCATTAACATAGTCACCTTCCATAGCGATATAATCATTCCAACGTTTTTCTAAACTTTCGATGCCTTTCTTATAGAACGATTTGTCTTTTGCCTCAAAATAGGCTCTCCTCTCCACTCGGCTGACGCTCTTTTCCACTCCGGCGTATAGTGATGAATCCATGTTTCATCCATTTTTATGTACCAACGCAAAAAATCCTTTTTATCACGCGTAGACAGCTTCAAACAGCGCTCCGAATTCATCAATTGGTTGTTGTTTTTGATCCACTGTGACCAAACGCGGCACCCACTTGGACAAAAGTTTTTTCATACCCAAATTTTCATGCACAATTTTGAACGCGGTGCCTTTTGATATCTTTAGGATGTCAGCTATCTCTTGCAACTTCACTTTACGATCGGACATAACAATTTTCAGAACTTTTTGGATGTTTTCGGGCGTAGCCACCTCAATTGGACGACCTGAGCACTCCGCGGCTTCGGTGTTTGTTCAACCGCGTTTAAAATCCGCATACCATCGGCAAATGGTTTTCGATGGGCACTTTTCCCGGTAACACTTTTCAAGCCATTGCTGAGCTTGAACGGTATTTTTTCCCATTGAAAAACAGTGTTTGATTAACACACGAAACTCGTTTTTATCCATCGTTTAAGCAAAAACAAATGTAGTGTCACTTAACCTTCAATATCTCGACAACGACCGAACCGAATGTCATGAAATGTTTACACGTATCTTTTGAAGGTTGGTACTACCGAAAAACCAAAGCGGCATGGCATTGGCGGCGCCATCTGTGTGTCAGTCCCGGGACTTAATGACCAATGTATTATACTGAATGTACCCTCCAAATTTTAAATCGATTGTCCACACCGTTTCTATAAAATTAACAATTGAAGAAACACTTTTTACCATAGAGCATTTAACCTTATGACACTGATGACGAATTTGTCATAAATGTACTGAGTGACATGACATTTTTTCATAACATTTTAAACATTTCACACTATTTCGTGCTTAAGGTAGTACTAGCGGATTGACTAGTCAACAGAATATCTATCAATTTTCGAATCTGAAAAATGCAAAATATAATACATTTAGGTACAATAATAAATATGATACGGAAAATAATAATTTGAGAAGTGTATGTGATAACTGTGTGCATTATATTATGAAAAGTAAAGTATTAAAATAGCAATCAGATTTGACTTGAGTTGTCTCACTGTCCGCTATTTCATAATTCTGGCAATATTCGTGGCAACGCTGTCCTCAGCCGCTTCCGATCAATGTCAAAAGTTTGTTTATGCCGTCCGTGTGTGTAAGCATCTGTGTAGTGTGTGTGCAATGTGCGTATGTAACTTCGGTCTTACATACAATATGGAGTACGAAAACGCCCGCGAATATAAAAAAGAATGATAAAAACTTCATTATATAATATTCAATTGATAATTATTTATCATTAATGAGCAAATTTCTCGCGTATAGAATCTACAACTTTTGTCGTTGCATTCAAATTGACCGGCTCGATTCGGCCTCCCGGATACGAACACAGCTGACGGCATGCGGTTTTGCCAAATCTACGCCATCTCTCCCGCCATGACAGACACGGCTAGCGAACGCAAAAATTAGTCGATTCAATCGATAATATCTGCTCGAAATATCCCGTAACCTATATTTTGTACGCAACATACGTAACCGCGACAGTTTTCTTGTTATTTATCGCTTTTCGCATAGCTCATATCTATTCGCGAACTACTATTATTTTCGTCTCAAAGCTCGATCCGCACGGATTCCCCATATGGTATGGGTCAAATGCATTGATTTCGTGAATTAATTACTATTGTATCTAGCCGGTAAGGCATGCTGAGTTTTCGCGGACGTCATTCTGTATGTCTATACTACAGCATACAAAAAAATCAATTTTTTTCATAATAAGGAGGTTCGTGCACATACTACCTTAAAGTGCCGTTCAGCGATGAGCGTAGACAGTTAAAATATTTTTTTATGTTAAAAAGGGTTTTTTTTTATTGTAATTTTTATAAGAACGGTGTAGGAGATCGATGTAAAATTTGGAAGGTACATTCAGTATATGAGAAAAATTTTACTGTATAAATTTGAAATGATTACACTTCACCAAACGTCCTAAAAGTCCTTAAGGCCACGTGTCACCCCGACCGAGCGGCCACGGGTGCGAGAGCGATAGATGATTTGCAGATACCCAGTGTTCTTCGAGACGGCTGATTTTTTTGGAGAAAAAAAAACACCTTCCGCTCTGTTGAAAGACGAGTGTCCTTAAGGACATGGCTCACACATTTTTCTCCTAAACGGTTGACATTTCGGGCAAACGAAGAGAAAGACGTTGTTCGTTGTGCAACAGAGCGAAAGGTGTTTCTCTTTCTTTTTTCGGAAATATCAGCCGTCTCGAGGAACACTGGGAATCTGCAAATGAGCTATCTCTCTCGTACTCATAGCCGCTCGGTCGGTGTGTGCCACATGGCTTTTCAAAACCCGGCAAATTCGCGACTTTCGATGCGCCATAGCTTGCGCCCCACAGATGGCGCTGTCCTCCATTTTAAGACGATTCAAGCGCGATTCACAGACTCCACAGCGATTTATCATGCATGTTTGTTTTTTTTTTCTTTTAATTTCTTCATGCAACGTCTTCGAATTTTTCTTCTTTTTCCGAGAAAACGTTTTTTTTTACAAGCCGCGAATTTGCTGCTAACTGTCCCGAATGATCGTCGAGCCTCGTGGGCGCGCGTGCGCGAGAGATATATAACGATAAAGAGGGAGATAAGAGTCCGAGCGGCCGCTATATGGCCGGCATTTCACAATCGCGGCCGTACGTAGGCCGTATACACATATAGATGAGCATTTTAAGTATTAAACGCGCGAGCGTCAACTCGTGGTATTGGCTTTGGAAGTGCTATTAGGACAGTTTGTTCGTGTATTATGGTCTCGGCTAACTCTGCCTATTCATATACACACGACAGAGCCGGGAAAAATAACGAATGTCCCCTTCCCCTCCCACTCAACGCCTGCCACCCTCTCTGTCTCACGCGTCGTCCTGCGGATCGTTTGTTCGTTTTCTTTTTTTTTTTTTTTGTCACACGCGCTCCACGCGTACGCGTCGCTCGAGGAGTCGGCAGTTCACGTCTGACCGTAGCAGCGGCCGGTTCTATTTGTTGATCGGCTCGTTACTTCGCCCTCGTCTAAATTCTCGCGCGAGTTCAACAAATATTCTCTTCATACACGCGTACGAGCGCGTTAAATGGTAAATAATACGGAGGCACAAGACTACGAGTCGCATCGAGAAACGAGAGCATTTTCTCTCGTGCCCGCGTACACGTTCGCGGGCATTCTTCCGGACGTATACACGCGCGCTTACGTTGATAGTAAATACCGATGACTCGCGTGTGACTTTCAGCAGCGCGCGCTTTTTTAACCTCAAGAAAATCAATCTTCGCGATCGTTTTTGCACACGTGCGATTCTAGTACATTTTTCAAGCATTAATTTTTTTGTTTGTTTATGTGCTGGAATTGTTTGCTGTGCATTCGTACGAAGGATCGAGGTACACGTAAGAGCGGGAATATCGTTGACGCAAATCTCATTGAAATGACCACGTGCTCTCTTTCTCGCGCAAAAGTCTTCCGTATTGTTATCACACGCGTTTTTCCCACGCCACTTTCCAATAGCGTGCTAATCACGATTTTTTAACCCTATAAAAATGAAATTATATGCGGTTTTGACACTTTTTTTCTTGTCACGAGCGTAAAAAAATCAGGCATCGTAATTTAAGATCGTTAACAGGTTTGTATTGTATGTGGGTATGGGTTTGTGTGTTTAGTAGGTGTTATGTGTGTATATGGGGCATTCCATACCAATTCGACCTGGGTCTGACCCTCGACCCCTCAAATCTGGTTCCCGATTATTCCTATCATTACTCTCACTCTATCAAGCAATTACAATTTTTTTCAGATTTTTCAAAATAAATTTGAGCGCGTCATGAATTTTTGAATTTTTTTTTTTAAACACCTCGATGGCCGTAATCGAAAAATCTGAAAAAAATTCCAAAAATACAGTGTCAGATATAAAAAATGTTGGTGTAAAATTCATAATGTCTGGGCTTTTGCTTCAACCCGTTTTTTAGCTTTTTGAGCAAAAAAAAATGAAAAAAATAAGAAGCAGAGGTCAATTTACTGTAGACTGTTGCTCGAAATCTTGTATGCATAGTACCAGATTAAAAAAAAAATTATCCGTTTTTTCTAAAGTGTATTTTGTAATTTTCGAATTTTTTTTTTTATCATGCTTAACAAAAACCCTAATTAGGGATTTGGAATTGATGCGAATTGCACTAACAATAAGCTTAAGATGCCTGGTGAGGTTCGGTACACTCTAAACTACTATTGAACTACTACTGTAGACAGTAGCTTGAATATTTTTGATGATAGCGAACGGTTTTTGGAAATTGTTAAGGATTTTTTAAAGCATTTTTTTCTGTAATATCATCGTAAAATCACGATTAATTAAAAGCGGTCATGAACAGTGATCGCTCTTAATTAAATAATTAAGAGCGGAAATAATTTTTAATTTAACAATCAATATCAATTTTAATCATCAATTCGCATGGTTTTATCTACGCTTTTTTCCAGAAACTACAATGAAATCATCTTAGAGAGTAGTATTTCCATCACTGACAATCTGAGATGCGTCAACACATTTTTATATCACATGTGCCTTTAAAATGATTTTTGATATAATAAAAAGGTTCTGCAGACTTAAAAAAAAAAAAATTCTTTATAATGTTGTGGATTTTAAATTAATTAATTAATTATTTTATTAAGAGCGATCACTGTTCATGACCGCTTTTAATTAATCATGATTTTACGATATTTCAGAAAAAAATGCTTTAAAATCCTTAATTAAGGAATCCTTAAATTTCCAAAAACCGTTCGCTATCATCAAAAATATTCAAGCTACTGTCTACAGTAGTAGTTCAATAGTATTTTAGAGTGTACCGAACCTCACCAGGCATCTTACGCTTATTGTTAGTGCAATTCGCATCATTTCCAAATCCCTAATTAGGGTTTTTGTCAACCATGATAAAAAAAAAATTCGAAAATTACAAAATACACTTTAGAAAAAACGGAGACATTTTTTTTCTAATCTGGTACTATGCATACAAAATTTCGAGCAACAGTCGACAGTAAATTGACCTCTGCTTCTTATTTTTTTCATTTTTTTTTGCTCAAAAAGCTAAAAAACGGGTTGAAGCAAAAGCCCGGACATTATGAATTTTACACCAACATTTTTTATATCTGACACTGTATTTTTGGGAATTTTTTCAGATTTTTCGATTACGGCCATCGAGGTGTTCAAAAAAAAAATTCAAAAATTCATGACGCACTCAAATTTATTTTAAAAAATCTGAAAAAAATTGTCATTGCTTGATAGAGTGAGAGTAATGATAGGAAAAATCGGGAACCAGATTTGAGGGGTCGAGGGTCAGACCCAGGTCGAATTGGTATGGAATGCCCCATATATATGTTGATATTACGATATTTCTGCCCAATAAAAAACGCTTTTATATTAATAAAATTCGAGTTATGGGTATGTATGCATGCATATACACTACCGGCGAATAGTTCTCGGACAAAAATTCCAAAAATTTCCGCAACTATTTTTTATGCCGTTTTGCCGATAATTGACATAAATTAATTTAATAAACGGCATTTTGAAGGGGAGGAATTCACCTTCATTGCGTTTTTTAAAAAATTTTTTTACTATTTCATTTACGACTAGTACCCTTTTTCGAAAACGACCATTTTTCGCGTTTTTTTTTGTTCCTTTTCTGGTGGATCCCGTTTACAGACATTTTTTTAATGCATTTCTTTGACCGGAATCATAAAGGGGGAAGCTCAAACTTTAATTTTTTTTTAAGCTTCGTACGATTTTTTTCCGAAATCGAAATATCTCGAAATATTCGAATCTTTTCGAAATCGAAAAAATCGAAATATCTAAAGATATTTTGATTTTTTTGAAAAAAAAAAAGAGAATTTGAAAGATAACGTGTAACGCGAAACCGACAAGGATTCAAGGGAAACCTCAAGATAGTAAAATGTTGAATCGGTTTTCGTTGAGTTAGCGAGAATTTTTTCAGTTTTTTTTGCCGATTTTTTTTTCACCTATTTTCGGTAAAAAAAAACAGATGATTTAATTACCATAACTCGAGAACTAAGGGATTTACGGTCAAATTTAAAGAGAAGAAAAAAATTTCTTTTTCTATTTCCAACGCAATAGAATTATTTCAGATTTTTTTTCGAAATTTTTTTCTCGACTTACGGTAAGTTAATCTGATTTTTTACCGAAAATAAGTGAAAACAAAATTTTCGAAAAAAAAAATCTGAAAAAATTCTTGCGAACTCAACGAAAACCGATTCAACTTTTTACTATCTTGAGGTTTTCCTTGAATCCTTGTCGTTTTCGCGTTACACGTTATTTTTCGAATTCTCTTTTTTTTTAATCAAAATATCTTTAGAAAAAGAATCGTACGAAGTTAAAAAAAAAACAAAATTGAAGCTTGAGCTTTCCCCTTTATGATTCTGGTCAAAGGAATGCATGAAATTTTTTTTTTCTGTAAACGAGGTCCACCAGATAAGAAACAAAAAAGGCGAAAAATGGTCGTTTTCGAAAAAGGGTACTAGTCGTAAAAAAATAGTAAAAAATTATTAAAAAAAGGAATGAAGGTGAATTCCTCCTCTTCAAAATGCCGTTTATTAAATTCATTTATGTCAACTATCGGCCAAATGGCATTAAAAAAAGTTCCGGAAGTTTTTCGAATTTTTTTTCGGAAACTTTTCGCTGGTAATGGATGCACACACACACACCCACACCCAAACAAACCCAAACAAACACACACAGCCACACACGCGCACGCGCGCGCGCACCAGACACACACACACACACACACACACACACACACACACACACACACACACACACACACACATTTTCTTATTCCATATTCTAGTTAACGAGCGACACAAACGCTAGAACAATCGAAAATCCTAAACTTATGAAT